>CM010311.1:57150248-57440620 GCA_001923025.3 Taenia multiceps | reverse complement strand
TTAGCTAGCTTAGCTTAGTTAGCGCAGCAAAATGCAATATAGAATGGGAAAATGGAGCGAGTCGGGGAGGACAGAGGTTCTGCTTTCACACCCCAGCCACTGATGTGATTCTGTTGTCACCTCGCCATATTGCACCAAAGAGCTGCTACTTACACCTTTGTGAACAAAGGCGACACCCTCACTACACGCCGTCATGCCTCATCCATCTGCTGGCACCAACTCCACATGCACTCTCCTCTCCACACGTCAACAGCCACCCCACCAATTTTGCCCACTGGATCACCAGCCGCCCCTTGCTACACCTCCACTTCCCCTCCACACGGCAGCTGTGACTGTCGGAAGGCCAGCCGGAAGCCCAACATGCAAACAATGACGCAGGGGAGAAGGTTCGAGCGCCTCGAAAGGCTTTATTAAGCGACTTAGGGAGCGAGAGAAAACAACAGTAACACGGACGCACTAAGCTATACGAAGGAAGCAAATAGGACTGTGAAGGAGAAATAATGGAGAGCTGGGTGAAAAAGGGATGAATTGGCACGAGGCGGCTGAGTAGTTGGCATGATGAATGGGTGAATAAGAGAGCGATAAGGGCTTACAGAAATGGGGCAGAAGACAGCAGTCGTTGGCAGGCACTTAGCCGCCCTCGCCTCCAGTTCTGTGTCGATGGCCTGGGTTTCAGCTAAGCCTCCGTTCCATTCCTCTCACCCCACTTCCCTCACCACCGCGATAGCCTCATTGGCGGTAGTCGAGGCAGCATGTTTGCGTCAGGCTGCCTCCAGCCTCTTCGTCACCCAAGCGGGCGCAGTCTGCGGTGCTGCGTTCGATGGCGCGAGTTCCGCACATGCCTCGAGCCCCCTTACTGCCGCTTCGCCATCCTCCACCAATGCAGGATCCGTGTCTGCACAGCTGTCGGTGATGTTGCCTACTGTGGTGTAGGAAAGACACCGACTTGAGTAACATAAATTGTAAGCAAGACTTTCCTTGCTCTCATGCCACGTTCTACAGCAGTGCCAGTTCAAGGGGTTTCAATCAAGCAACGGGACGGATAGCTGCAAACACTATGAACATGCGCCTAATATTCACTCTAGGGACGACAGTTTTGGTCGACCCGCATGCCACTGAAGTGCAGCTGATTTCGTATATTTCGGCAGTAAAAATGAACCAGCACTGGAGAAGAAACCGAATTACATCGCATGAAAATTGCCCTTGTACTTCATGCACTCTGTGGCATAGAGACTCATCCAATTGTGAAGAATAACCACTTCAGCCATCACTTGACAAAATGAAGCGTGTGCATTATCAACCCACGAGAAACGATTGAGGCATGGATATTGCCAACGCTCACTCTTGCGAACCGAGGTGGAGCTCAACCAACTATGCCTCCTCATCTTGAACAACTATTGCTGCATCCTGTAACGTCGTCTTCCACCTACTGAGTGGCAATAAGTAGACCCGAGGAGGAAAACCATCCACAATTAATTAAAAGAACCCAATTAATGCTGGAGAAGAGGCGCGCTTCATTGCCTCAAAGGAGATGGTGAAGCATATCCATCACCTCGAGTGTAAATGGCTCAACAGCATTGGCCTCAAATCCACAGCCTTAACTAAGTAGTTGAATGAGTAATGAGGCAGTAGCATCTGAGGCGTGTAGGCGTACTTAGCCCGTGGGCAGAAGCAGAAATGCCTGCTTACGAAACCTCCAGATGCACGCAGTCTTTTTCGCAGTGGTGACCAAGCACCCACACCTAAGGCTCATCGAGTGGAGTCAGAAATGCCAAACAATTAATAAGCCCACATCGATCATCAACCGCTGACCAACTGGAAACAAGGATATACGTGGAAACTTTAAACCGAGGTACTTTGCACAATTAGGTCCCAAAGGGAGAGGCACATTGCACTACTGCCTGCCAAACCCTTACCGATAACAATACGAAAACTGGACTAAAAGCTGACTCTCGCTTCAGCCCTAGAACAAGGCTTGAGCCCTGTCAGTTGCAGCGTGTGTTCTCCAAGACCTAGCAAGTGACTGCAACGAACTTCGCTGGAAACCAAACAAACTTTCTCCACCATCTCATGTCTTATCGAGCTTCCCGTGACGGGCAGGAGCAACATTCCAAGTAATAAGCTACAAAATACTGTTGGACTTAACCACTCAAACCCGCAAGTCGCAAAACGCTCGACGACGCCGTGGACAAACAGCTGTCTGCCATTTCTAGCAGCAGGTTACATCGCCATCACAAACAAACAAACATCACTCAAAATGCCCAGTCAAGAAGTGGGTGGTCCATGCACCATCACCTTCCTCTTTCCTGTCTAGAGCACTTTTTTAGAGGAAGGGCCAGTGCGCAACTTGCAGCGCAGATTTAGAGAGCTTAGACATTCACTAGAGACTTGTCAGCACCGAGGCAAGGATGAGACAGCAGCGATATCCTTCCAGCTTACCATGTACTCGCAAAAAATGGACGGCAACCATTTGAGGGTAGGCAGGATAAGGAATGGCAGGGCTGGCCTGCTCTTGCGCTCCACCGCCACGGAGTCCAACGACAACGTGTTGGGTTGGACCAACTGTTGGACGTCTGGGTCGTCGATGTTAGGAGGAGTCCCTGACGCTTCCTGCTCGCAACCTCGACCAACCGATGGAAATCGTTGGTCTTCACGACGTGCAGCTTCGCTGCGCGACGGTTAGTGCTTATGCAGCCTGATCAGGTATTGTGGCTGTGAAACTATTTGCAGAGGAATCTTGTCTTCCCTTCTTTTCCCTTCTTCCCGCCCTGCCATTAGAAGGCAGCGTTTTGTGGGACACATTTAACATGACTCAGTAGGAAAAGAGTGGTAAGTGTATATCTATGGCGAAAGTGCCTCCCACTCCTGCGAGGAACTGGGTTCACCAGCGACCAGGTTGTACTAGCCCTCCCACTCCTCACCTACAAAACGCGTTTTAACAACACAAGTGTTACACAAACAGTCTCAACAATAACTGCAGCCATTCACTTTACCTTCATTGTGACAAATAAGTGTGCAAAGGAAACGGACAAACAAACTCACGCAAGAGAAGAAGAGACGCATTAGTGATAAAATAATAGCGAATGACAACCAAATACTTGCAAGGTTATGCTTCTTCGCACTAGATTAATCGAGTTCCATCCCTATCAAACCGACAATCTGGTCGTCATGAGCTAAGATAAAACAAATATGCCACCAGCACTTTTTGCTGGAAAGAAGTAAACGAAGTAGGCATCAAAGTTAGGCATTGAAACACCTCTGCGTCGTTGGCATTTAAAAGTCACCTTATTTAGCACTCGCGCACGGCTCAGCAAATAAGCGCATAAACGGAGCAAACTAACAAGTGAAGAGGCTTACTCATACACATTATAATGAAGTACTAAATATGCATAATGTTCCCCACCATTTTAAGAGAATTGCGTCGCCTTTGCCCACGGTGGCACCAATGGATAACGGCCTTGTACAGTAAAACGAACACACTGAAAAGTTCATTTGTAATTTCCATTGTACATTTGCCCAACATTAGATTTGAGAGTATAAGTATACAGAGGATAAAAATTAGGTTGGCATTTGAGTTAATTGCTACCAGAAATGGCCTAAAGCAATTGCTACTCCGATTTAAATCCACTGTTTTTGCCTTGACAGAGTTTTTAGCAAAACGCCTTCCAAATTGCATATATTTATGGCACTTAACATGTCCAGCAGAACAAACATTCTTCCACAGCATAATCCATTGGGCGTTTTGTTCAGCATGATGTGACGCTAGCTTCTTAGCGATTTGTCTTCTTAGTATTTTATCTTGAATAACTGCGCCATTCATGCCTACTTATGCTCTCAGCGTCGGCGTGAATGCCTGGCTGGTGAGCTTTGGCCTCTCCCCTCGTCAGGTGGCTAATTTTCCTACTGACTGATGGTCAGCAGTGGTTATAAAATGAGCGCCTCTTCATAACTTGCGACCCGTGCGGTGCTGATGTGTTGCTTTGGTGTGTGTGAACCTTCATTCGAGTTGATTTGCGGTGGATAGAGAGGTGAAGATGTGAGAAGAACCGTCGGTTCAATGATATCTCAATAAAATCATAACGTAACCTAAGTTAGCGGTGAGTTGGGAGTAGAGTGTGTAGCGTCCCGAGACTCCCTTTAAGGTAAAGGAAGCATAGTACTGGGGCAGGATATATGTTCCGGAAACAGAGGGCTAGAGGGCTGTTGGCACGGTCCGGATGCCGGCCAACTGACTAGTACAATATGGCCACCCAAGTGACCGGAGCCGGCAGTTGGAACAAACACAGTATTACAGAGTGTTTCTTTGTGCATGTGTATTCAATGTCGTTGCAGTAATATCAGGACGTAATGTATTTGTTCTCCTTTGGCAATATGTGTCTCTCAAGGTGTTGCTGCTTGATTGATGCTAATGAATTCTTCCCACCGACACCTGTGTCATTCGCTGAGCAATGGAGGCGAGACATGAGCACATGCCAGAACGACAGTAATGAGGAGGAGGTGCAGGTTTAGCATAAAGTCTCTAGTAATGTATATAGGATTGTGTCAGACTACCTCGAATTTTGCGGAAACACATGGTCAGATGAAGAAGGAGGAAGTGGGTAGGAAAGATAGGAAGGGTGGTGTTAGAGAGGTTAGTATGTACTCACTGGTTCGAAGCGCAGACGATAGTGGGCGGACTGGAGAATGACATCGTGCGCAAAGTAGTGGAAAGGAGAGAAGGGAAGGGATGCTGGAAGGGATGGAACAAAAAAGAAAGGGAGGAAGAGAAGGAAGGAAGGGGGAGGGAGGGAGGGAGGGAGGAAGGAAGGAAGGAAGGAAAGGAAGAAGGAAGGAAGGAAGGAAGGAAAGATGGAGAGGAAAAGGGAAGGAGTAGATGAGTACATGACCCATAAATTTATGAGGAAGCATGATATCCTACACCAAGGGAACCCTCCTCCTTACCCACTCACTTTACAGCTGCAGAACATTGGGATCTCTTGCTATTGTGCGTACGCCTGGAAGAATCTTAGCATTTGAGTGATGCGTGGTCCTCAAATGCAGAGACACGTAAGATGTGGTGGGAGAGTGAGGAGCTGTGACTTCGCCCCCTTCGGTGACTCACAATTGCAATGGCTTTGAAATGTGTGCAGCTATTCGATCGCTGGCAGGGGAGACATCTCATATCTGGCATACTTCGTTGGCAGATCTGTGGCGTTCCGTAGCCATGGGAATCTTTTTCACTGCTACGTAGATTTGGAAGGCAGCAGCACTTCCCTCGCAACACACTCTGCATTTCTAAATCATTCCTCAAACACTACACGCCTCTGTTGTTGCAGTGCACATCTTTGATATTTTCTACGCACCGAGGAGAACCTGCCTTGTTGGACGAACTGCAAGTGAGCAAGAAGCAGTGGTTCGTGCTCTCTGGAGGTGCGGTTAGACAGCTGTCCCTGCCCCAAGAACTAGTGCCACAGTGCTGCCAACTCGCGGTGTGCCTTTCGGCGATTGCACATGAGCAGTCGTCTCGCACTAAGGGGGCATGGCTCGACGCATTGGCTACACGTTGTGACGCTGTTCCCTCGGTAGAGCAATTAGCCATTTGGCGAGATGAAAAGCAAAGCGCATCAGAAACAAGGTCAAAAGCCGAGCATTTACTGCACGCCGTGAACAGGGGTGAGCATTACTGGCGCAATCAATCAAAATAAGGGGTTAGAACGACAAGTCTTTAAATTCCTGGCATAAAAACATGCTAAAAGAAACGGCTAGGGGATTGTGTTGGGATATGCTATGGCAGAAATTCAGTCTTATTACATGCTTTGGCCGTTATAAACGTGCGCAGCCCTAAAGCATTTCCCTAATGGAATTTGGTAGGAAGCAAACAAGCACTTTTCACTTCAAATTAAGAATTGTTTCAGGTCTTTTGTAAAAGCACCTGGTTTTTATTCCATGTACACGTCTCCTCTTAAACTCGGCGTTAGGGCAAATGCGCTTTACGAAATAAAAATGCAGCAATTTTAGCACGCTTGTTTTACTGTGCGATGGTATTAGCCAATATGTAATACCAATCAAGGGGCGGAGGTGATGCTGGGGTTTGTTTGGCGTTAATTTCGATTAACAGGGCTCAATTCGCTTAAAAGTGTTGAAATCATTGTGAGCATTTTGTACTTGATTACCATATGCATTAATAAGTTTCTTTACTTGTTGCTGCGCCCCATTTATGACGCTTATTTGCCAAAATGTGCGCGAATGCTAACTTAGACTTCTGCCAAATATTAATCACCGCAGAGATGTTTATTTACCAACTTCGATGCCCAGTCATTTTTGTTGCGAAATGCCTCTGAGGACACCAATGTAACTTGAGCAATTTACGAACGCTTTGTCATTTTGGTAACGATGCGTGTCGATTTATCAATTACCAAGAATTCTGGCCTTACAAGTGCTTGGTTGTTGTTCATTGTTTTATCACTAGTAAGTGGCTTACGTGCGATTGTTTGTCCGTTTCCTCGGTGCACTTGTTTGCCACAATAAGCTGGAAGGAGTAAGTGCGTTTATTGTTGGCACTGTTTGTTTCACAGCTACAATGCCTAATTAGGCTGCACAATGCTCACAGTGAGTGGGAGAAGTTCCTGCGTCAGTTTGGTGAATGGTTTGTCTGATGGATGATGGTGGGTTGTGACTAATGAGGCCTAATTTGGCGAAAGAGGATTTAGCTTCATTGAGTACTTCGTGCTCTTCTTTACAATCATGTGCCTTTTATTTGTACACGTGCTGTTTATTCATTTCCTCAACCTAGTTACTGCAAAGGCTCTTTGTTTTGCGAGCGGGAAACCTACCACGCCTATTTTTTTGTGAACAGAACTTGAACTGTCGAAGTATGATTGCTTCGGCACTGTATTGCATGGTCTGCTAGCTGAGTAGCGTTGGATTTGGATTGATGAGGTCCAAATTGTTGGATGCAGTTAAGAATCAGCCACATGCTTGCCTCTTCGCCACCTTGTTGAAGACGTTTCGGAGCTGGGCTTCTGCAGACTAATGAGGATTGTTTGTCAGTTTGTTAGATAAGTTAGTATTTCAATGAAGGCGGATTTTGATCGACGTTATCTGATGTATTTGGAAGAGTTGCGACCTTACAATCGGTCGGTTGTGACTCATTATTTTTGCTAGAGTGAGCAGAGGAGCTAAATAAAGTTAAGACAGTTGAGACGTGCTGATTGCCAGCTGCAACGCCCAGTCACGTGTATTTTTGACTGCAATAGACCTCTGGCGAGAAAGTGAGGTTTCTTTGGCAATTGTTTCGTGCTTTATGTCCACATATTACTAAGGATGCATTTTGATTAATAAGGTGGGACTTACTGAGAAGGCTTTTAGCCTTGCTACGTACTTGGTTGCGACTCCCTATTCCCCTCACAAACAGGCCCCATTCTATTTGATAACACTTGTTCATCCGTTTATTTCCCAACTGGGCAATAATTTGGATGAGTTTATGGTGTTGTTTTTGCTGTTGTGTTGAATGGCTTAATATTGTAATGGCGATGGGTTTGGAAGAGTGGGCGTAATCTGTTGGACAGGGTTAAGAATGCACCACATGCTTGGCTCTCTCTCCTCTCTTTCTTGCGAAGGTGTTGCGGAGCCTAACCTCGACGTGGGTTAATTGCTTTCATCATCAGCACAATTGGGTAGAGCATTTGTTGGGTAAGCAGGGAGGCATCACCTGGCAGTAATGAATGCGAATCTGGCCTGCAACCTGCGCATGACGCCTTAACGACCGTGTCCCCTACGACTCCGCACTACGAATTAGCACCACCGTCCCGTTGACTAAGTGAGAAGGCGCTCTACTTAACAGAAGGAATGTATTCCGACCAACAGTAGCATGTAGGTTGCCAAAGATGCAGAGGAGTCCGCTTCAGCAAGGCAGTTTGGGCAGATGTGCCAGCCAGCCAGCCAGAGAGCCAGATCGCCACACTGCCAGGCAGCCGGAGAGGCAGGCAGGCAGCTAACTAGTCAGACAGCCAGCCAGCTAGTGCAATATGGTCACCCGAGTGACCGAAGACGGCAGTCCAGACAAACGTAGCACTACAGTAATACAATAATTTTAGTTACAGACTAGCCTTTCCCTACAAGTTAAGCACTTTCATCATCATCTTCATCAAGTCTTATCCACCCACACTTCTCGCACAATCTCACAACGTTTGGCACACTGCCGCAATCACTGCTTGCTACTTCGTCGTACAGGTGCTCCTCCTCCGCCTCCTCACCAACTTGCGTCTGGTAGGCGCTCATCATTCTTCTCCATCGCTCCTCCAGCGTCATGGGCAATGGTGGAGGCATCGCAGTGAAGACGGCTTCCACACTCGCCTCTGCATCACTCAAAGTTGCTTCCCGCATACTTTCTTCCATGCAACTCGAGTTGTTCGCGAAGAAGCTTAGCCGTCTGCTCCTCTCGCCTCCTTCCTCCATGTCATCGTTCTTCATACCTAAGTTCGGGTGCAAATTGTGGTTGTAATAAGTACCCTCAAAGTCACTGATCTCCTCTCTCCCTTCGAGGCCACCATCGGAGCTGAATGTGGGTGGGTCGGCAACAGTGTCGTAGTATGTGCCCTCCCTTACATCGTAGCCGTGTGCTTCCTCACCCTCTTCATTGGCCCACTGAGGGTGAGGCATGGTTGAGGGGAGAGGTGGGAGTGGATCGTTCGGTTCCTCCTCCTCGTCCTACTCAACACCCAGTCTGTCGTTGATTCTGCGTTGCTGGAAACGTTTGTATGCTTTGCTCTGGTGAAGAATGACCTCATTTTTTGAGAGAAGTTGAAAAATCCCATGTCGCAAAGGCAGTATAGCTGAATTAGACGAGTGTTGTGACTTATTTACTGACCTAGGCAATCGGAGAACGTGGTTCAGATGGAAAGGTAGATAAAGAGATAGATAGGGGGATAGAGGTACGGAATAGTTGGTGGGGTTGGGATGTGGACACCTAACTGGGTTGGAATGGTTGAGGCTAGGGGACTGTAGAAGAGCCGAGGCATCAAGCACATGCGATCTTCAAAACGATTACCGGGTGGGTCCGCAGGGAAGACCAGCTTCACTGAACTACCTATCCTGAGCAACGCGGCATCGTCATCAATCTACAGGAGACTTGAACGGTGCCAGGATGAGCACGTTAAGTGGGAGGTGTGTGTGTGCGCCGTCGGCATGGTGACTAGTGGGTAGACACTCCTTACTTCTGCAGAGTATGCCACTCCATGATCGTCGTCGACGTGTGGTAATGGAAGGGAGCGAAGCCTTTTGCTACAGTCGTGCCCTCCACCAATGTCTCTCATCACTACGAGTGAGGCAACCCTGTGGCAGAAGGGGGCACGGGTGCAGGCAGTGCTTTGGAGGCTGAAAAAGGTTTTCCACTTCCAAATGTTATCCCTAAGAGGCCACCCCTAGGCACAGTGGTAAATGCACCAGCCATGAGAGCGTACGGTATTTCCCCAACTTCAACTCTTCCCGATTACACCTGGATGCCTACGCTACGGCTTCCGCACTCCTTATCAAGACTACTTTTTGTTGGTACACACGGCCTGTATCTCGTATCGCCAAATCGTTGTTAGCAGGACTATGGTTTGGAGTTAAGTCAATTAAGATGATGCAGGACGGTTGAAGGTTGTGGTTTCTGAGGCGGGATTGAGCCGTTATATTATTTTAACCATGCAGCCACAACAGTTGGGTGAGGCCGCTCGACAGTAAAAGACAAAGACCGTTGAGACAACATCATGTGACTGGGGTGCGGGCGGTGAGACAGTAGGAGTAGGAGAAGAAGGAGACGACGGCTCATCAATCAACAGTGCAGAAAGAACTGACAGGGCTAAGGGCGATCGACGCTCCCTGTTCACTTGGTTCCACTGTACCTACCCTGGGGTTGTTTTAATTCCCTCCGTAAAGCAGGATAAGGAATAGGAGGGCGCGCCCGTTCTTGTGGTCCACCGCATCGGCGTCCAATGAGGACGTAGTGGGTTCGGCCAGCGGTTGGACATCAGGTTCGTCGGTGTCAGGAGGAGTCCCTGACGCTTCCTGTTTGCAGCCTCGACCAACTGATTGAGGTCGTTGGTCTTCACGGCGTGCAGTAACTATCAAGATCCTTCAGGTTAAGGTTGTACTCCTCCCTTCACTGCTAACCTCCATTCATTTTCGACTATATGCGTGGCTGTCAGCCTATGTCTGGTGGCTCGGCGTCTGCCAGTATCTAGGCCCCACCTACCCACCCACCCAACCAGGATGACCGAAGCAATGCCACATGGCATTTTGGCAGAATGGTTTCTATTCCATATACCAACACCCACCATTCAATAACCACCTTCGCCTCCACCCGCTTCCACCCGCGTCCTTCATGCTGCTAAGCTACCATCCTTCCATGGGGTAGGGAGGGGGACAAGGTGACCAGGTGCATAGAGTTGGCCAGCGATTGCTCTCGCTGTTCTATGGCCACTTGGCACAGCGTCTCGCAGCAATGGTCCATGGCGAAGCCAGCAGTGACTCCTCAGTTTGTTGCTGCCAGGAGCGGCTGCTGCGGAAGAGCGCGGATGATCAGCGGCACTCTCTGCTGCTGAGGGTAAGGATGTAATTGGACGTTAAGCCTAACGGTTTTCATCCAGTCCTCAAAGTTCATACCATCTTTGAAACGGAGAAGTTCCGCCAACGCTGACACCAATGTAGACGAGTCATTCATTCCCTCCTCTTCCCATTTTCTCACCCTGCTATTAAAAGACAGGCTGTCAGGGGACATCATTTATATGTGCACAATACGGATAACTATTTTATGACATTTACCATGTTCAGTAAAGCAACCATTCCTCCGTCCCACCTGCCCAAATTGGAGGAGTGGTGAAGAACCAGTGCCGTTCCAACAAACCCAACCTACCGACATAGGGACGCAGAAATGTGTGTGCGTGTGTGTGTGTGTAATGAAGGGAGCAAACCCACTTTTGCGACTACGTCTGTAGCCTTGTTGCATCTGTGTTGCGTCAGATCTCATCCCCTCTCTAGCTGCCACAATTGGTCAAGCTATCGTCCAAACCTGCCACCTAGACTAATAGCTCCCATTCCTCTTCCTCTATTGTTCTTTCCGGCTTTGAAAAGTGCATTCAGGTAAATAACGCTATGGAACAAAGCATGATTACACATCTCGCACGCCATTCTCCCCATAATCGCTCGACACGACACGACACGACACGACGACTCAAGGCCATCCAGGATGGACGAGCGTCGCCATGCCAACAAGTGCGAAAGATGTACGCGAATGGATAGAAAAAAAGGCGCAATTTCCCAAATCAATTCAGGCCTTCTTGAATCATAAGTAAATAACTAGGCGACTGTTCAAATCTTGCACAAAATTTGCTCTTCAGGCGAGGAAAGGAAGGAATAGGAGTTTGAGGTTCCGAAATGAATGTATATCAAGAAGCAAACACCGTGGTTCTGCCTGTGCGTCGCATATCAGCAGAAGTGAGCCATGCATTCACTGTGGCGCAGGAGAGAAGACAGGCGTAGCTAGCGCTGCAATAACCAATCTCCCCTAGCAACGCAATAAGTAATTACCTACTGGTGGGGTTAGGATGTCAGAGATTTGGTGCAGTGCTTCGAGGTGGAGGCATATGAACCCTTCATAGGCGCCTTCATTGGCGTGGACCATAAATCGTACTTATGGGTAACTGGCAGGTAGGAGAATAATATGCAGGCTCCTCAGGTCGGAACATCGGAGGCTATGAACATTGAAGCGGATTCGGGGTGCATGGGAACTTCCAACCCAATTGAACACATGATCCCACCGTCAGAGACCTCGAGATTCACGTGGAATGCGTGAAACGCCCATCTACCATTCCCTCCTCCCTAGGAGAAGGCAGCAACAGCCTCTACTTAGGTGGTGCCGTGTGGTGGGGTGAGGTGGGGTGAGTTGGGTTGGGTTCAGTGTCCCTTCAGTTAAAGGCATTTATCAAACATGCAGACTCAGGGTCTAAAGACGCATTTATTTCTCCATCTTTAAAATACACCGTCTTACACAATGTAGTGAGGAAGTAGAGTTTCGCGATATTTTCTCTCGATCTAACAAGCACGCAATAACGAGTGAGGTAAGTGGTTCAATGCACAAACGTACACAAAGACTTGAAGAAAAAACAATGTTGGAGTGCACAGAGGCTGAGAGTAGTAGAAAAAAACAAACCTACGATTTAATTTAAAGCATCGGGTCTGGTTGGAAATAGGTCATTTAAGGCCGATCCTGCATTTCACCTGCCTTTCGTCCTGACTTCGAGATCGGCGTTGTAATCAATGCGGGTGAAAGGGAAGGATTCTCGTTCAACACAATGTCTGGTGCAATCATGTCAACCTAACACTTCAAATCATTGACGCTGCTTTCGTCTTACGAAGGCAATCAGCACTGAGTAGCACGTCCCAAACTAATACCAACCAAAAACATAATAAATTGTACCGTCCAGGTTTCTCCCCCATCCCCACCTTCAACCGCGTCTCCCCTTTTACCATCACCTTTCTCTCCTCTGCTGTGAGTACTTTTCTAGAGGAAGGACCAGTGCGCCACTTGCAGCGCAGATGTGGGATAGCTTAGGCATTCACCAGGGACCTGGCTGCGCACGAGTCAAGAAGAAGACGGCTGGGATATTCTTCCAGCTTGACGGGTACTCGTACTAACGGACGGGAACCATTTGGGGGTAGGCAGGATAAAGAATAGGAGGGCTCGCCTGCTCTTGGCGTCCAGCGGCACGGAGTCCAACGACGACGTCTTGGGTTTGGCCAGCGATTGGACGTCTGGGTTGTCGGTGTTAGGAGGAGTTCCTGACGCTTCCTGCTCGCAGCCCCAACCAACCGATTGAGGTCCATGGTCACCACGGCGGGCGGCTTCGCCGCAATGGTTGGTGGTTGTGCAGCCTGATCAGGTAGTATGGTTGTGAAACAAACTGTAGAGGAATCTCGCCTCTCCTCCCTTTCCCTTCTTCCTGCCCTTCTATTAGGAGGCAGTGTTTTATGGGACATCTTTAACATGACTTAGTAGGAAAAGCGTGGTAAGTCCATACCTATTGCGGGGGTGCCTACCACTCCTGGGAGAAACTGCGTCCACCCGCGACCAGGTTGCAGTAGTCCTCCAACCTCTCACCTACAAAACACATTTCAACAACACATCCCTCACATAAACAGTCTCTACAATAACTGTAGTCATTTCTTTTACCTTCATTGTGGCAATCAAGTGCACCAAAGAAACGGACCAACAAGCTCACGCAGGGGAAAAAGAGACGCGTTAGTGACAAAAAATAATAGTGAATGACAACCAAGTACTTGAAAGGCTATGCTTCTTCGCATTAGGTTAATCGAATCCCATCGCTATCATCAAGTGCCCAGACAACATCAATATGTCCTCGTCTTTTTTTCGCCGTAAAAAAGTAAACGGACTAAGCACCTAAGCCAGAAATAAAACACACCTGCGTCGTTGGTAATTAACAGTCACCTAATTTAGCACTTGCACACATTTCATCAAACAATCCATAAATAGAGCAAATCAAGAAGTAAAGAGGCTCACTCATACACTTTACAGCCAATTACGAAATGTGCACAATGTTTCCAACTTCATGAAGCAAATTAGGTCTCATTTATCCCAAGTGGCATCAATGAACTTACAGCATCACCTACATTCCTCTGGACCAATTCTAATCTGTGGATAGCAGCGTGGCACAGTAAAACAAACACACTGAAAAGTGCATTTATGATTGTCAGAGTACATTTACCCCAACATTAGATTTGTGTGCACACCATTGTTTTGCTTTGACAAAATTGCTTAGCTAAAGGGTATCCGCACTATGGTTTCGCAGTGACCATCTAATTTGTGGAGGAGGCGAGTGTGACGAAGGCGTTAACTAAGTAGTTGAATGAGTAATGAGGCAGTAGCATCTGAGGCGTGTAGGCGTACTTAGCCCGTGGGCAGAAGCAGAAATGCCTGCTTACGAAACCTCCAGATGCACGCAGTCTTTCTCGCAGTGGTGACCAAGCACCCACACCTAAGGCTCATCGAGTGGAGTCAGAAATGCCAAACAATTAATAAGCTCACATCGATCATCAACCGCTGACCAACTGGAAACAAGGATATACGTGGAAACTTGAACAGGGGTACTTCGCGCAATTTAGTGTGGTTCTACTTCATCCAAAACAGGGTCCAATTAAATGCGATGCCATTTCAATGCCTTGACATCGCCAAAATCAAGCTGCTTAGAGCATTTGGTCACAAAGAAGAGGCACATTGCACTACTGCCCGCCAAACCTTTAACGATAACAATACGAAAACTGGACTAAAAGCTGACTTTCGCTTCAGCCCTAGAACAAGGCTTGAGCCCTGTCGGTTGCAGCGTGTGTTCTCCAAGACCTAGCAAGTGACTTCAGCGAACTTCGCTGGAAACCGAACAAACTTTCTCCACCATCTCATGTTTTATCGAGCTTCCCTGAAGGGCCGTCCCACCAGATGTTACAGGTTCGCAGCCCACTGCTCGTCGCCTTCGCTGCCTTTTGGTCTCTGTGAAAGAACCCTCTTGTAATACTTTGTTTGTTCGAACTACCGGTTTGGGCCACTTGGGTGGCCATCTTGTTCTAGCCGGTTGGCCACCCTCCGGGCCGTGCCAACAGCCCCCAAGCCCTCTGTTTCCAGAATACATGTATTCTATCCTTAGTACTATGCTTTCTTTTACCCTAAAGGGAGTCTCGGGACGCTGCATTGGTGGCAGCGGAAGGCGGACCCGACTTTGATGAATTTTATCCTGCTCCATGCCGCTTCTGGCAAACGTCGGCGTTGTAAAAGAAGTACATGTGTTACGGAGGGGAGAATCTCTGGTATCTCGTAACAGAAGGGTTGAGATCGATGTTCATCTTCGACATCTCCCTCGCCCTCGTGTTCGACAGGGAAGCTATTAACAACTAAAGCGACACTAGCCGTGGACTCCTAGCCCAGTGGATCTGCTCTCTTTTTTACCTCGGGCGACTCGTCGTCCTTCGTCAAAGTGCGCATCCACATATGTAGAATGTGCAGCACGCCATTCCACAGCATGGTTTTATGCTTTGCACACTTGGATCGCATGCACTTTGTTCCTATGACGCCCGACCGCCACATTTGCTCAGGTTCCTACGATGCCCTTGCGTTTCTTCTACGGCATCAATTAGGCCTGGAATCGCAATATGTGTTGTGTGTGTCTCGACCCATTCGAAAACTTGGGTACGTAACTCCATCTTTAATGGGACCACATTGTCGTGGGAGAGGACAGCCAAGATGTGCGCACTTGCTGCACTGAGTGCTACGCGGAATTGATGGCACTACAGGAATACATGCGTTGAGTTCGAATCCCGCATTATCCGGTGGAGCCCCAATTCCAATTCCATCATAACTAAAGGCCAATTCTACAGCGACTGCCTCATTCGATGCATTTCTGTTTGGCAGTAAACGCTATACAGAAGTGGATGTCACAACCGTGCTGCCACTCCTACCAATCACTGCACGTCTAGCTACAATAATAGAGCTAGCAATTTTAATACTGTGGTAGCAATTCGATGGAGGGAAATGGCGCTGATGAATGCTTGGGGGGAACCCTGCCCTCACAAATGCCTCGCATCTCACACAAGTGATTGCACTCGCCTGCTATCACAGGAGCGCCTTCGTGTCGAGGAACTGAGTGCATGCAGCCACATCGAATTGCGCCTTCGTCACACTCGCCTCCTCCACAAATTAGATGGTCACTGCGAAACCATAGTGCGGATACCCTTTAGCTAAGCAATTTTGTCAAAGCAAAACAATGGTGTGCACACAAATCTAATGTTGGGGTAAATGTACTCTGACAATCATAAATGCACTTTTCAGTGTGTTTGTTTTACTGTGCCACGCTGCTATCCACAGATTAGAATTGGTCCAGAGGAATGTAGGTGATGCTGTAAGTTCATTGATGCCACTTGGGATAAATGAGACCTAATTTGCTTCATGAAGTTGGAAACATTGTGCACATTTCGTAATTGGCTGTAAAGTGTATGAGTGAGCCTCTTTACTTCTTGATTTGCTCTATTTATGGATTGTTTGATGAAATGTGTGCAAGTGCTAAATTAGGTGACTGTTAATTACCAACGACGCAGGTGTGTTTTATTTCTGGCTTAGGTGCTTAGTCCGTTTACTTTTTTACGGCGAAAAAAAGACGAGGACATATTGATGTTGTCTGGGCACTTGATGATAGCGATGGGATTCGATTAACCTAATGCGAAGAAGCATAGCCTTTCAAGTACTTGGTTGTCATTCACTATTATTTTTTGTCACTAACGCGTCTCTTTTTCTGCTGCGTGAGCTTGTTGGTCCGTTTCTTTGGTGCACTTGATTGCCACAATGAAGGTAAAAGAAATGACTACAGTTATTGTAGAGACTGTTTATGTGAGGGATGTGTTGTTGAAATGTGTTTTGTAGGTGAGAGGTTGGAGGACTACTGCAACCTGGTCGCGGGTGGACGCAGTTTCTCCCAGGAGTGGTAGGCACCCCCGCCATAGGTATGGACTTACCACGCTTTTCCTACTAAGTCATGTTAAAGATGTCCCATAAAACACTGCCTCCTAATAGAAGAGCAGGAAGAAGGGAAAGGGAGGAGAGGCGAGATTCCTCTACAGTTTGTTTCACAACCATACTACCTGATCAGGCTGCACAACCACCAACCATTGCGGCGAAGCCGCCCGCCGTGGTGACTATGGACCTCAATCGGTTGGTTGGGGCTGCGAGTAGGAAGCTGGAAGGACACTTCTGCCGTCTTCTTCTTGACTCGTGCGCAGCCAGGTCCCTAGTGAATGCCCAAGCTACCCCAGCTCTGCGCTGCAATTTGTGCACTGGTCCTTCCTCTAAAAAGTACTCACAGCAGAAGGGAGGAAGGTGATGGTAAAGTGGAAGACGTAGTTGAAAGTGTCGATGGGGAGGAAACCTGGACGGTACAATTTATTATGTGTTCGGAGTTGGTTGGGACGTGCTGCTCGGTGCTGATTGCCCTCGTAAGTCAATAGCAGCATAATAGCAGCACTTTGGAAGAGGTGAGTTGTTGGTGGGTCGAGATGTTCAAAGACGGCATTACAAAACCCTTTGTTTGCGCGTTTATTTGGCCAAAGGCAGCGTAGCTGCTAAATTTGATGGCTGTTATTCTCTTCTATTTCCCACCTTCCATGTGTGGTGCGTTTATTTTTTGCTACGAAATATCCTTGATGACTTAGTAATGCGTTTTTGCAGTTTGTAGTGGGTTTGTTTGAAACGACGTATGTCGATTAATGTTGCCCTTTGTCAGGAAGAATGCAGAACTTGCAATTACTTGGTTGTCGATTATTATTCCATCACCAATAAGTCCCTGTTTCACTTGCATACACCTGTTCATCCATTTTCTTCACATGCTTATTTGCTGAATTGAAGGCGAAAGAAATGAGTGCAGTTGCTGTTGGGACTGTTTGTTTCCCAGCTGCATTGCCTAGTCGGGTTAGTGTTCTGCTGCGCTATGCTTACAGTGCTTGGTGGAAATTGCTTCAGCAGTCCGTTATCAATGATGATTTGTCATTATTAATAACGGTGGATTGTGATTAATGAGACCGAACCTGACAAAAGGAGCTTTAGCTTCACTAAGATCTTGCTGCCTTTTTTACAAATACCTACCTTTTCTCTATTTCTTTAACCACACTTTCTGTTACGATTGTTTGTTTTGCAAGCACAAAACTTGCTATGCCTGTTTTTGTCTGAGCAGTGCTTTAATGGTGAAGAATAGTTGCATTTGTTTGGTTGTTGTGTGACGATGGATTTGGATTGGTGAGGTGCAACGTGTTGGATACGGTTGAGACCCTACCACATGCTTGGCTCTTCTTCTTCTTCTTCTTCTTCTTCTTCTCTTTATCCTTTTCCTTACTGTTGGAGACATAGCGGAGGGTGGATTGTACAGACTAATGAGGACGGAATCCGATCGATGCTATCCGATTTAATTCGAGGAGTTCCAAGTCTACAATCGCTTGATTGTGATTCATTATGTTTGCTAGAGTGAGGAGAGGAGCTAAATGAGGCTAAGACAGTTGAGACGTGCTGATGTCCAATTGCAACGCCCAGTCACGTGTATTTTTTACTGCAATAGACCTCTGGAGAGTGAGTAAGGTTTCTTTGGCAGTTGTTTAGAGTATTTTGTCCACACATTACTAAGGATGCATTTTGATTGATGAAGTGCAGCTTATTGAGAAGACTTTTAGCCTCATTTCCTACTGATGTGCCCTCTTTGTTTAATCACACTTGTTTACCGGTTTATATTCCAACTGCGCTATATGTTGACTGATTTCGTAAATTGTTTTGCCTTGTATTGTATTGAATGGTTGAATATTGCGATGACGATGGACTCGGAATAGCGGGGCCTAATGCGTTGGATACAGTACCATGTGCTTGGCTCTTTTTCCTCTCCTCATTATTAAAGATGTTGCTGAGCCTAACTTCGACGTGATTTAATTATCACCTTCATTCGCGCTTCAGGACGCACGCACTCACTCACTCACTCACTCACTCACTCACTCACTCACTCACTCACTCACTCACTCACTCACTCACTCACTCACTCACTCACTCACTCACTCACACTCACTCACTCACTCACTCAGTATCTAATTGCACGAGAACTTGTGGGTTAAGAAACTCACAGCCTTTCTCTTTCCACTTCTCCTTCCAGCGTATCACTCTCCAACTCTGACAACGGCATGTGATTGTCGTAGTTGTAGCACTTATCCCCGTCCCACTCATATCCTCATTCGCGGTTAGATCGCAACTGCCGCAAAGTGTGGATGGGTGTGCCTGCCACAGTGTTATAATCGTCACTTTTCATTTCATCGTGCACATGTTCCCCTCACTGTCTTCCCTCGTGTAGGTGTGCACCGCTCGCCCTTCTCGATCGGCGGAGTGCGGGTGCAGCGTTGGTGAGATAAGAATATCAGAGGGATTATTCACCCTACGCAGCGTCTTTCCTGTCTCTTCATTTGGAGAAGTACGATTTCAGTCTGCGCGATGCAGTGACAAAGCGCATTCCACTGAGACAGTGGCTGCTGCAAGTTGTCGAGTGTTGTGAGTTACTGATTGTCTGGGGGGATTCAATGGAGATGTTGGGTCTGCCGCCGAGTGGCGCACCTCTGTTCTGTGTAATAGTTCCCCACTCTCGCTCCTGGCTTCCTCTTTGAGATGTGGTAAAGCGGCGGCATTCAAAATACACTCCTTCCCTCCTTCCCTTGCATGAAAAGCAAATTTTGTGCAAGATTTGAACAGTCGCTCCATTATTTACTTATAATTTAAGAAGACCTGAAGTGATTTGGAAAATTGCACTTCTTGTTCTATCCATTCTCGTACACATTTCGCACTTGTTGGCATGGCGACGCTCGTCCACCCTCGTGTCGTGTCGAGCGGTTATGGGGAGAATGGCGTGCGAGATGTGTAATCATGCTTTGTTCCATAGCGTTAGTTACCTGCATGTACTTTTCAAAGCGAGAAAGAACAATAGAGGAAGAGGGATGGGAGCGATTAGCCTAGGTGGCAGGTTCGGACGATAGCTTGATGAATTGTAGCAGCTAGAGAGGGGAGGAGATCTGACGCAACGCAGATGCAGCAAGGCTACAGACGTAGTCACCAAAGTGGGTTTGCTCCCTCACTTAATCACACACACACTCTTCTGCGCCCCCATGTCGGTAGGTTGGGTTTGTTGGAACGGCACTGGTTCTTCACCACTCCTCAAATTTGGGCAGATGGAACGCTAAAGCATCAATTGACAAACAAGTGGCAGATGTCTTGGAAGTGGTAGGGCACACGAAAGTTAATTACAAAGGAGGTAAGTGAGTGTATCGTCTGTGGGTGGTAGGATAGAAGAGACGTATTCCTAGCTGCGCTTTGTGGAGAGCAAGACAGGAAGTTGACCTAACTGGGACTGAGGTCTGGCTACATTGTAGGTGAGGAGGAAGTGCCCCAGGGGGACTGACGCAATGACTGACTGGCTGGCTAGCTGCCTGGCTACCTGGCTGCCCGGCTACCTAGCAGCCATCTGCTGGACATCTCCTTTATCCCATTTCGCCATCCAAATGTCTCCTTGTCACTCTTTCTGTCTCCACTGAATCTCGCTCCAAGAACTTTTCCAATTCCACGCGCGCTTTTCTCCGCTCTGCGCGCGGCCCTGCCTGTTGCCCGTACGGATAGCGTGCCCTCTCAGAGAGTCTAGCCACTTCATCAAGCCTCATCTACCCACACTTCTCGCACAATTTCACAAGGTCTGGCACACTGCCGCAATCACTGCTTGCTACTTCATCGTACACGTGCTCCTCCTCCTCCTCCTCCTCCTCCTCCTCCTCCTCCTCCTCCTCCTTACCAAATTGCGTTGCTGTTTAGAGTTTTTTGTCTGCACAGTGCTAACGATGCATTTTGATAAATGAGGTGTAACTTATTGGGAAGAATTTAGCCTTACTAAGTACTTGGCTGTGGAGTGCTGTAAAATACTGATACTCTGGGAGGATTCAATGGAGATGTCGGGTCCGCCACTGAGTGGCGCACCTCTGTTCTGTGCACTAGTTCCCCACTCTCGCTCCTCGCCTCCTCTTTGAGATGTGGTAGAGCGGCGGCATTCAAAATACACTCTTGATGCAGTATAAGACTTGGAGAGTCGGGTTTGCATAGCGTGGATGGGAGGTGTTGAAGGGTGTGTTTTTCCTTTCAGTTGTGGATTCGCATAAATGGTTGAGTTATAGTCGTCAAAGAGGCTAGTTCGTGACGGCCAACTCCGTAGACAGCGGTTCCTTCGTCACAATTGAGGTGATATTACACCAGTAGGCTCCTCATTCCAGCCTCACGTGTTGAACAGGCCGCTCACACGTAGCATTGATAAGCTCTAACTGGAGTCATCAGTAAGTGGGTAGAGCAGTGAGGAACACGCGCGGCCAAGTCTATGCGGACGAAATAGTGTTAAGTGGGGGCGGGAGCGATTTAGGTGGAGAGCAAAACAGTAGGATTGTAGTGTGTGTGTGTGCGTGCGTGCGTGCGTGCGTGTGTGTGGGGAGGATGGACGGGATGCGCGATTGTAATCTACTCGACAACGTGAGCTGCACGCGCACCTTACTGACGAGTGGTGGAAGTGCGCTTTGACAGATGGCATACCCTAGGAAAATCAGATTGGGAAAGGCAGAGAAAAGGCATTTATCGGGCAACAAGAGCTATCGATTCACCTATGAAGTCGATTTGGACAGGCGTTTCTTAGGCAATAGGTGCTGACGTGTGTCTCCATCGTGTGTAATGCGTGTGACCACAACCGCACTGCGGTTACAAACTGATCATCCCCTTTGTGGAGGAGGCGATTCTGACGAAGGCACGAGTCGAGGTGGTTGCATCCACTCAATTCCTCTTCCTTGACGAACTTTGGGTGGATCACGAGTGAATTAGTCCAGTGATGAGTGTAGACCTTTACATGATTACGTGCACCCACCACCACTGCTTTGTGTTTTAATCCATTACTTCTCAATTGAATCCCACAACATCTTCCAGCAGCATTTTATTCAGGAAACAACTTCTACATTAGTAATGACGAGTGTGAGGAGTGCAATCATCACGAAGATGTTCGCCGTGACGTCGAAGCATGTAGGCTTGTGTAGCAGCCAAATGGTGCCCGTCCATGCGACCTCGACGGAGCCGTGGACACTGACAAAGCGGATGCGCCTGGAGGTCTACTCAGGCACAGTGTAGTGAATTGATGAGCTGGCATGCCCTAACGCACCCACATGCCATTATCCTCCTAGGTTCGAGAGCGATTCATTCAACACGCCAGCATGCATGGCACCCGCCTATCATCAATTTCCAATGATCAACATGGAACCGCCTTACCTTAAGACAGTGCTAAGTGCTGCCAGATTGCACCAACGCGATAATCCACAATTTGTTTAGCCTACGTCAAGGCAGCCCTGAGTTCATTCCTCAAGTGCTTAATGGATGCCCAAACTGCGCACCTCAAGCCCACACGCAAACACCAACACGCTCCTCAGTCAATTTCACGTATGCACTAAGGTCCCACGATAATAGGAAGTGGTAACTTAAAACAAAAGTCAAACTGCTCTACTGTTCTCCCGATGGGAATGCAGTGTGCAGAAAATGGCAAATTGATTTGTTTGGTTTGGAAGGTGTGAGCTCTACCTACCTTCGCATTACGCTTTGCAATGCGCACATAGGAAATGGGCCACCCTGGCGCCGTTCATTCATGCTTTGTGCCACAGTGACGGCATCATTTTCAGTACCACATCGACACATTCCCTGCCTAGCACTAATCTCAGCTTTACCAAATACCTCTGTGCACACCGTGTGTGTGGGCGTTACCAGGAAGCAGAGACTGCTTTGCCGCAAATCATGCAAAGGAAATGAGGCTTCTGTGTCGAATTTGTGGGAGGGATGGAGATGAGTAGCGTTGAGGGAGATGTGGGTAGAAGTGCCTCCATCGTGATGCGCTTGAGGCTTGGCCCGAGGCGTTTAGCGTTCTCCCTCGTCTACACGTCCTCCATCTCTCATCATTCAACACGTGAGCACTTGTGCAGACTGTGACTGTGCCACGTCCTTACCACACTCGCCCTCTTTCACTGCTCCCTCACGAATGGCTTTGCGGAATGCGCAGGTCTTGACTGCCCCAACCACCCAATCGCCCCTACTGGTGTCCACCAGGAACCATTCATCCCACTTTGTAGCCACTATCCACTACTTCCAACGAGGTCTTCCCATTTACCCAAACCCAAACACACGCACACACACATGCACACAGGCACACACACATTGGCCACAGGGCGCTGGCAATGGGCACAAGTCTTCAGTGTACTCCTACAATATCTGCTTCCCCTTACCCAACTACCCACCTATATCCCTGCCTGCCTGCCTGCCTGCCTGCCTGCCTGCCTGCCTGCCTGCCTGCCTGCCTGCCTGCCTGCCTGCCTGCCTGCCTGCCTGCCTGCCTGCCTGCCTGCCTGCCTGCCTGCCTACCCCTCTGCCTGCTTTCTTGCTTCGCGCGCGCGGCGTGACACTCGCCAGACAGCTGACTTTCCAATGATGAGGCAATCGATGCAATCAATTGCCTAGGTCAATCAATAAGCCACCACACTCGTCAATTTCAACTTTACGTCCTTTTTGGCATGACGTTTTCTACGTTCTTTCGCAGACTGTGGTATTTCTTCTCAGGAGCAAAACGTGCAAATATTGGTGGCACTGCAAAAGCAAATGCAGAGGATGTGTTGAGTAGGACGAGGAGGAGGAACCCGAACGATCCACTCCCACCTCTCCCCTCAACCATGCCTCACCCTCAGTGGGCCAATGAAGAGGGTGAGGAGGCACACGGCTATGATGTAAGCGAGGGCACATATTACGACACTGTTGCCGACCCGCTCACATTCAGCTCCGATGGTGACCCCCTAGGGAGAGAGGAGATCAGTGAGTTTGAGGGTACTTACTACAACCACAACTTACACCCGAACTCAGGTATGGAGAACGATGACATGGAGGAAGGAGGCGAGAGGAGCAGACGGCTAAGCTTCTTTGCGAACAACTCCAGTTGCATGGAAGATAGTGTGCTTGAAGCAACTTGGAGCGATAGAGAGGCGAGTGTGGAAGCCGTTTCAACAGCGATGCCTCCACCATTGCCCATGACGCTGGAGGAGCGATGGAAAAGAATGATGAGCGCCTACCACACGCAAGTTGGTGAGGTGGCGGAAGAGGCAGAGGAGGAGCAAGTGTGCGCTCAAGTAGCAAGCGGTTATTACGGCAGAGTACCAGACCTTGTAAGGATGTGCGAAAAGTTTGGGTGGAGGAGACTTGATGAAGAGGGTAGACTGTTTGAGAAAGGGAGCTATCCATACAAGCAGCAGAAAGGGTCGCGCGCAGAGCGGAGAAATGCGTGCATTGAAATGGAAAAATATTTGGAGCGAGAAAGGCTGGAGACAGATAGACTGATAAGGAGATATTGGATGGATGGAGATCGGTGCTAGATAGACGAGCAGCCACGTAGGTAGGCAGAGTGCGGTATGCCACGTAGCTAGAGAGCCAGGTTAAGAGGCAGCCAGCCAGCCAGCCAGCCAGCCAGCCAGCCAGCCAGCCAGCCAGCCAGCCAGCCAGCCAGCCAGCCAGCCAGCCAGCCAGCAGCCAGCCAGCCAGCCAGCCAGCCAGCCAGCCAGCCAGCCAGCCAGCCAGCCAGCCAGCCAGCCAGCCAGCCAGCCAGCCAGCCAGCCAGCCAGCCAGCCAGCCAGCCAGCCAGCCAGCCAGCCAGCCAGCCAGCCAGCCAGCCAGCCAGCCAGCCAGCCAGCCAGCCAGCCAGCCAGCCAGCCAGCCAGCCAGCCAGCCAGCCAGCCAGCCAGCCAGCCAGCCAGCCAGCCAGCCAGCCAGCCAGCCAGCCAGCCAGCCAGCCAGCCAGCCAGCCAGCCAGCCAGCCAGCCAGCCAGCCAGCCAGCCAGCCAGCCAGCCAGCCAGCCAGCCAGCCAGCCAGCCAGCCAGCCAGCCAGCCAGCCAGCCAGCCAGCCAGCCAGCCAGCCAGCCAGCCAGCCAGCCAGCCAGCCAGCCAGCCAGCCAGCCAGCCAGCCAGCCAGCCAGCCAGCCAGCCAGCCAGCCAGCCAGCCAGCCAGCCAGCCAGCCAGCCAGCCAGCCAGCCAGCCAGCCAGCCAGCCAGCCAGCCAGCCAGCCAGCCAGCCAGCCAGCCAGCCAGCCAGCCAGCCAGCCAGCCAGCCAGCCAGCCAGCCAGCCAGCCAGCCAGCCAGCCAGCCAGCCAGCCAGCCAGCCAGCCAGCCAGCCAGCCAGCCAGCCAGCCAGCCAGCCAGCCAGCCAGCCAGCCAGCCAGCCAGCCAGCCAGCCAGCTAGCCAGCCAGTTTTGCATAAACATTAATTTTGTGATCTCCAATGCCTAACGCATATGTTAATCATAGGAAAATGCTTTTTACTTATTTTACACCAGAAACGCTTTTGATCATTACATTGTAATACTCTAACAAAGGCTGCTGGGTTAGTTGGGAATTTGGAAGGTATTCTGGGTATGGACATGATTTCTTCGCTTTCAAGAAGGGTTGTGGCTCTTCGCCTGCCAGTTGCAAAGGCAACGTAAATGTCATCTCTGTGCGACACAGTCATTGTTGCGCCGAAAGAGCTCGGACCCTATCATCGTGAGGCCTGTCTGTTGCCCAATTCGACAACGTGTGATTCATTCAGCTCACCTTCCATGAGGCGAAGAAGTGCGGTGTCCTGACAAGGCGGATGTGCGCGAAGGCGAATGCTCGACAGGTTGGGTCCTCGGTGGGACTCCATGTGGGAGCTGCAGTAATTGTTCACCCTCCACTTACCGGCGTTACTTGGATTTGATGTTGTGAGTGTTACAGGTGGGCCTATCGCACATTATTGAGTGATTTTTCCTACTTTCCTGTTAGAATTGACGGATTCGAGGTTCTATAAGCACATGCGGTGGGGCTAGAGCAGTATGTGATTGCATTTATGTTGTGCAAACAAGTATTTGATGACTAGAATCAATGGAAACGAGCTGGGTGAAGTAATGTTCTGGTTTATCTGTGGACGCCTTTTTGGACGGATGTATGGATGGATGGATGGATGGATGGATGGATGGATGGATGGATGGATGGATGGATGGACGGATGGGTGGATGTTGCCTGCGTTGAAGAGAAGCGATCTGATAAAGCGTGTATGGCCGTGGTATGCTTTTCACGCTTCGGTGGCTCATTTGATCCTTTGTGGAGCGCTACCACAGTGGCATCTGTTGTGATTCCTTTTTTCCTATTCTTCTCAATTCCTTCGTTGTATTCGAACAACGTTGTCATTGGTATAAGGTGTTCCACAAGCCTTCACAATTTCCCACTTACTTTGGGAGTGGATTGAAAGAGACGTTTATTGGTAGTTTATTATGCACCATCAGAAATGGGTTTGTGATTTGATTTGATACTTCCGTCAACGAAACGACTGTGCGTGTAGTTTGGCCTAAGTTGGTGCTCGAAGGCGAAGATGGCTGCATTGCATTTGTGTGTGGTGGGTACTCAGTGTGAAGGTGAAATTAGTCCTTGCGACTTCACAGAAAAGCATTGGTGGTGGATGGACTGGTGTGCAAGATCTGAAGTGTTCTGTGTCCGTGTGGCTACAGGTTCTACCAAGAGGAATGGAGTAGAAGACTCTGCTGATGGGGTGATTCATGGTGCATGGACCTGCCACTTCTTGACTGGGCATTTTGAGTGATGTTTGTTTGTTTGTTTGTTTGTTTGTTTGTTTGTTTGTTTGTTTGTTTGTTTGTTTGTTTGTTTGTGATGACGATGTAACCTGCTGCTAGAAATGGCAGACAGTTGTTTGTCCACGGCGTCGTCGAGCGTCTTGCGTCTTGCGGGTTTGAGTGGTTAAGTCCAACAGTATTTTGTAGCTTATTACTTGGAATGTTGCTCCTGCCCGGTCACGGAAAGCTCGATAAGACATGAGATGGTGGGGAAAGTTTGTTCGGTTTCCAGCGAAGTTCGTTGCAGTCACTTGCTAGGTCTTGGAGAACACACGCTGCAACTGACAGGGCTCAAGCCTTGTTCTAGGGCTGAAGCGAGAGTCAGCTTTTAGTCCAGTTTTCGTATTGTTATCGGTAAGGGTTTGGCAGGCAGTAGTGCAATGTGCCTCTCCTTTGGGACCTAATTGTGCAAAGTACCTCGGTTAAAGTTTCCACGTATATCCTTGTTTCCAGTTGGTCAGCGGTTGATGATCGATGTGAGCTTATTAATCGTTTGGCATTTCTGACTCCACTCGATGAGCCTTAGGTGTGGGTGCTTGGTCACCACTGCGAAAAAGACTGCGTGCATCTGGAGGTTTCGTAAGCAGGCATTTCTGCTTCTGCCCACGGGCTAAGTACGCCTACACGCCTCAGATGCTACTGCCTCATTACTCATTCAACTACTTAGTTAAGGCTGTGGATTTGAGGCCAATGCTGTTGAGCCATTTACACTCGAGGTGATGGATATGCTTCACCATCTCCTTTGAGGCAATGAAGCGCGCCTCTTCTCCAGCATTAATTGGGTTCTTTTAATTAATTGTGGATGGTTTTCCTCGGGTCTACTTATTGCCACTCAGTAGGTGGAAGACGACGTTACAGGATGCAGCAATAGTTGTCAAGATGAGGAGGCATAGTTGGTTGAGCTCCACCTCGGTTCGCAAGAGTGAGCGTTGGCAATATCCATGCCTCAATCGTTTCTCGTGGGTTGATAAGTGCACACGCTTCATTTTGTCAAGTGATGGCTGAAGTGGTTATTCTTCACAATTGGATGAGTCTCTATGCCACAGAGTGCATGAAGTACAAGGGCAATTTTCATGCGATGTAATTCGGTTTCTTCTCCAGTGCTGGTTCATTTTTACTGCCGAAATATACGAAATCAGCTGCACTTCAGTGGCATGCGGTGTCGACCAAAACTGTCGTCCCTAGAGTGAATATTATGGCGCATGTTCATAGTGTTTGCAGCTATCCGTCCCGTTGCTTGATTGAAAACCCCCTTGGAACTGGCACTGCTGTAGAACGTGGCATGAGAGCAAGGAAAGTCTTGCTTGCAATTTATGTTACTCAAGTCAATGTCTTTCCTACACCACAGTAGGCAACATCACCGACAGCTGTGCAGACACGGATCCTGCATTGGTGGAGGATGGCGAAGCGGCAGTGAGGGGGCTCGAGGCATGGGCGGAACTCGCGCCATCGAACACAGCACCGCAGACTGCGCCCGCTTGGGTGACGAAGAGGCTGGAGGCAGCCTGACGCAAACATGCTGCCTCGACTACCGCCAATGAGGCTATCGCGGTGGTGAGGGAAGTGGGGTGAGAGGAAATGGAACGGAGGCTTAGCTGAACCCAGGCCATCGACACAGAACTGGAGGCGAGGGCGGCTAAGTGCCTGCCAACGACTGCTGTCTTCTGCCCCCATTTCTGTAAGCCCTTATCGCTCTCTTATTCACCCATTCATCATGCCAACTACTCAGCCGCCTCGTGCCAATTCATCCCTTTTTCACCCAGCTCTCCATTATTTCTCCTTCACAGTCCTATTTGCTTCCTTCGTATAGCTTAGTGCGTCCGTGTTACTGTTGTTTTCTCTCGCTCCCTAAGTCGCGTTAATAAAGCCTTTCGAGGCGCTCGAACCTTCTCCCCTGCGTCATTGTTTGCATGTTGGGCTTCCGGCTGGCCTTCCGACAGTCACAGCTGCCGTGTGGAGGGGAAGTGGAGGTGTAGCAAGGGGTGGCTGGGTGATCCAGTGGGCAAAATTGGTGGGTGGCTGTTGACGTGTGGAGAGGAGAGTGCATGTGGAGTTGGTGCCAGCAGATGGATGGAGGCATGACGGCGTGTAGTGAGGGTGTCGCCTTTGTTCACAAAGGTGTAAGTAAGCAGCTCTTTGGTGCAATAATGGCGAGGTGACAACACGAATCACATCAGTGGCTGGGGTGGTGAAAGCAGAACCTCTGTCCTCCCCGACTCGCTCCATTTTTCCCATTCTATATTGCATTTTGCTGCGCTAAGCTAAGCTAAGCTAAGCTAAGCTAAGCTAAAGCGAAATAATCTAGGTCACCGCACTAAACTACCCTACTTCACCCTCCTCTTTGTAACATTGCGCTAGAGGGTGTAATATTGAAAGCTATATCAGGAAAGGCAGTTTAATCTGGCTAACTGCCTAACTGCCTAACTGGGAAGAGTTCAAGTCGTCTCAAAGGAGGCTGTTGCAAACTGCCGATCCCACGTTAATTCAACAGCGCTACAGGAATCTGTAGACGTCGACGCTTACCATTTTCACTCGAAAGATTGACATCCTTGGTGGTGGGATAATGGAGTGAGCATGGTAGTTCAGTAGACGAGGCAGGTAGCCCAACATCCACGCCCTCCGCAGATGCCACGACGCAACAGATGGTGCGCACGACTAATGCAGACCTACGGATCTGCTTGCGACGAACTTGCTTTGGTTCGTGATTTGCCTCCTTTGCCTCTTTCACGCATTATTCCCTCCCCACCCTTTACTGCCGACACAACGGAGCGTCCAATGCGAGCGTGACTCTGTCATGTATCGCCTGCCACTTCCACTCTTATGACCACCTCCCATCATACTGGGACACTATTCTTATTGGCTGCACAGCACTTCATCCGAGTTACACATCCCATTGGCTCGCCACCTCTAACTATTCCTGCCATTGGTTCTCATTGGTTCTCGCATTCATCCTGCTGCATTGGACCGACAATCGCACCCGCCCTGACCTGATCTCACCCAACCGGAGCTAAAGGGACAATCACCTCCTATCGTAGCTAAGCCATGCCAACCGATCGTCGCACCAAACATTGCATTGAACCATTCCGTGCCTCTCCGCACTCACTTCAACGCTTACACACCTCCATGTGCACGCACCCACATTCTGGTGGAGGGTAGTTGGGATGGGCGGCCTCCAAGCAACTGCCCAAATATGCATGCAGTGCCCTTAACAAATATGGCAAGAATTCGCTCATAATGTACTGCCATACCATTACACCACCACGTACATTTAACTGTCATTAATTAGGAATCATAACTGGCGGGTTCTTTCTCCTTACTTATGCACACACATAGACGATCTCTTTACTCACATGGGAAGGCATTTAGGTGCCTCCGCTTGTACTGCTAATAAACGAAGATGCGGCCGATAAGTTTGATGTTAAGGTATATGCGCCTTGCAAAATAAAAATGCAGCAATTTTAGTACATTTGTTATGCCATAGTACGGTATAAGCCAATATTTAATAGCAATCAAGGGGCAAAGGTGGTGCTGGGATCTGTTTGGCGTTAATTCTGAGTAACAGTGCCCAATTCGCTTAAAAGTGTTGGATGCATTGTAAGCACTTAGGAATTAACTAAAATACGTATTAATACGTTTCTTTACTTGCTGCTCCGCCCCATTTATGACGCTTATTTGCCAAAATGTGCGCTAATGCATGGTTGTGATTCATTGTTGTTGCTCAAGTGAGCAGAGGAGCTAAAAAAGGTTAAGACAGTAAGTGAGGTTTCTTTGGCAATTGTTTCGTGTTCTATGTCCACACATTACTAAGGATGCATTTTGATTAATAAGGTGTAATTTACCAGGAAGACTTTTAGCCTTGCTAAGTACTTGGTTGTGATTTTCCTATTCCCCCCACAAACAGGCCCCATTCTATTTGATCACACTTGTTCATCCGTTTCCTTCCCAACTGGGCAATACTTTGAATGCGTTTGTAGTATTGTTTATGGGATTGTAATGAATGGTTTAATGTTGTAATGACGATGGATTTGGAATAGTGGGGCGTAATTTGTTGGACAGGGTTGAGACTGCACCACATGCTTGGCTCTCTCTCCTCTCCTTCTTGTTGAAGGTGCTGCGGAGCCTGAACTCGACGTGGGTTAATTGCTTTCATCATCAGCACAATTGGGTAGAGCATTTGTTGGGTAAGCAGGGAGGCATCACCTGACAGTAATGAATGCGAATCTGGCCTCTGTCATGACTGTGGACGATTCGGTTAGCCGGTTGACTATGCCAAGTGTATCTCTCTCTCTCTCTCTCTCTGCAAGTGGGACGGAACATGCGTGGATTGTAGTGCGATTGCATGGAATATCGATAGCTGCAGCATCGGTTGTTATTGGAATGAGTATTGGGATGACCCTAGGAGAAAGAGGAAGCGATGAATGGTGGCCAAATGTCAGTAGATCTCATTCTCTTCTTGGCAGTTGTGTCAAGACGTTGGTGCTGATAGGCGGTGCATAGAGGGACGCAGTTGGCTGCGTACTCTATCAGCCTGGCCACCTTGTCTCCCTCCCTCTCTCCCTCCATCCCTCATGGAAGGATGATAGGTTGGCAGCCTGAAGGACGTGGGTGGAAGGGGTGGAGGCGAAGGTAATAATGGGATGTGTCGGTGGTTTGTTGAATGGTGGGTGTTGGTATGTGGAAGAGAAATGCATTCTACTGCTGTGGAGGACCGCGATGAGATAACAAGTGTGAGCATTAGCAGCGAGGGTGAAGCAATGGCATGTGTAGGTGATGGAGCGATACACCATTGCAGAGGATAGGTGCATCAGTTTGCGTGCCATCGTTACACCCTTCTTATTGGCAGGTGGGTAGTTTTATACACCGTCTCTTCCTTCACCTTGCTGCCTAGTTGAAGAAGCCGAATGTGAGTGAGAAGGAGATGCGTTATTTTGGCGATGATAATAATAATAATAGTAACAATGAGGGAGGATGAAGGAGGGGGGAAGGAGGAGGGAGGAGGAGGGATGAGGTGTCTTTGTATACAACGGCGGGAGGAGGAGGAGGTCTCGTCAAATTAGTACTTGGGCGAACCTGCTCGCGACACCTCAACGGCTGTGTTCTCTACGATTCTGCAATACGGATTAGCGCCGCCACCCCCTTGACTAAGTGATAAGGCGCTCTAGTTAACAGAGGGAATGCATTCCAACCAATAGTAGCATGTGGGTTGCCAAAGATGCAGAGGAGTCCAGTGCAGTGCAGCATTAGCTTCCGCCTTGCAGCACAGTACTTACCGCAAAGGTATCATCGAAATCGCTGACCTCGATACCGGTGACAGCGGCAGCATAAGCGGTGAACGTGGAAGTAAAACCGACAGCGACGGAGGTGTCTTTGCACACAACGGCCTCGGTGGCGCTGATGGGAACGGTAGCAATGCACCACCCGCCACATCAACAAAACTCTCACTCAACGCACTCCTACCCTCCTCTTCCAGCAACGTCCCTCTTCCCACCAGTAAACACGATTTAAAGGAGGTTGCTACTATTGTGCTGCCACTCCTACCAACAACTGCACATCTAGCTACAATCACGAATCCAGCTATTTCAACACTTGGAAAGCATTTGGATAGGGCGAACTGATGATGATCGCTCGGAGGAGACACCACTTTCACAACTGCCTTTCAGCTCACACAAGTGATCCAACTCTCGTGCTGCTGCTAGAGCGCCTTCATGCAGACTCGTAGGGAAGGACGTGTCTCATGTGTCAGCAGCACCCCGGCACAGTGGTAGCTCCCAGGTGGCGTGGATGCTCCTCTCACGCAAAGCTCCGACTGCTAAATGAGCACACACTTAAACACAACGCGTCGGGGTCGATACGTGCTGGTGCAGACGGCAAACAGGCACATCAACAGTCCGACGCACGCAAACAGGGACCAGAACAAATCCTCTACTGAAATGCAATCGACTCCTTCAATCCTACTGGTTCTCTGCTGTAAGGCCGCCATCTCAAATGTCGTAAAGCTTTAAGAGCTTAAAGAGCCTACTTCAAGTGTTTCTGCTTTACCAGACACTAACTAAGGAGCACTCCATCTACTCACTATGTGCACATCAAGCTGCTGCAGATTTACGGAAAGCAAGCAATGAAAGTACGAACGACAGATTCTCAACTTGTCTAGGTTTCAAGGCATGCCACAACTCACAAGAAGTGCCAAATTAGGACACACAAATCACAACCCACCACCAATAATCTGGCAAACCATTTAACAAACTGTCCGAGGAACTTTTGCCACCACTGTGAGCATTGTGCAGTCTGATTAGGCGTTGTAGTGGTGAAGCAAACAGTGCCAACAGCAGCTGCAGTCATTCCTTTAGACTTCATTGCAGCAGATAAATGCACGGAGAACATGGACAAAGAAGAGACTTATTAGTGGTGAAGTAATTAATGTAACTAAAGTGCTTGTAAGGTTTACAATTCTTTGCAATAGATTAATCGGCAATAAGCGCCATCAAAATACCAAGTTGTTCATAATGCAAAATAATAAGCGGACTAGATACCAAAGTTAGAAACTAAAACATCATGCGTCAGCACTGCTTAACACCTCTTCCAAGGGGCGGCGATATGCGTCTCGGTGGTTGCTGCATGGGTCTAGCTTCACCGTTCAAATGGTATGTTTAGCGATGTTTGTCCGTCCGCGTTTAGTTCCTCGCCAAGCGAACATACTTGAACACCTACTCAGCAATGAGTGCAGTCCCTTCCTTCCCTCCCTCCTTCCTTCCATTCAATGTCGTTGATTCGCACTAACTGTGAGTAAAGCTCAACTCAATTGTTAACGACAATACTCGCAGCAGATTTCGCCAGCGTCCGTTTTCGGGGCAGAAACGACTGCGTTTGTTTCTTTGTGCTACTGGGTCCTAGAAGTACCTTCTGCCAATTCCAGAACTGCTTTGGTCTCACGAGGGCAATTAGCACCGAGCAGCACGCCCCAACCATCTCCGAACATATAATAAATTGTACCATTCAGGTTTCTCCCCATCGACACTTTCAACCACGTCTCCCATTTTACCATCACCTTCCTCCCTTCTGCTGAGAGCACTCATTTAGAGGAAGGACCAGTGCGCAACTTGCAGCGCAGATTTTGGGTAGCTTGGGCATTCACTAGGGACTTGGCTGCGCACGAGTCAAGAAGAAGACGGCAGGGATATTCTTCCAGCTTGACGGGTACTCGTACTAACGGACGGGAACCATTTGGGGGTAGGCAGGATAAAGAATAGGAGGGCTCGCCTGCTCTTGGCGTCCACCGCCACGCAGTCCAACGACGACGTCTTGGGTTTGGTCAGCGATTGGACGTCTGGGTTGTCGGTGTTAGGAGGAGTTCCTGACGCTTCCTGCTCGCAGCCTCGACCAACTGATTGAGGTCCATGGTCTTCACGGCTTGCATCTTCGCCGCGATGGTTGGCGGTCGAACTCCTGCTCGCAACTCAACGCCCACCCACTTGGTCACCATCTTTTGAGGGCAACCCCTGCAAGCCCGTCCCGCCACATGTTACAGATTCCTAGCCCACTCCTCGTCGCCTTCGCCTGCCATTTGGTCTCTCTAAAAGGACTCTCTCGTCAGCGATTGCTCTTGCTGCCCTACGCCCACTTGGCACAGCGTCTCGCAGCAATGGTCCATGGCGGAGTCAGCACTGACTGAGGTGAGAAATGGACGTCAAGCCTAGCGATTTTTCATCCCAGCTTCAAAGTTCACACCATCCTTGAAGTGCAGCCGTTCCGCCAACACTGCCATCGGTGTAGATTAATCTCCCTTTCCCACCTCTTCCCATCTTTCCACCCTGCTACTAAAAGACACAGTGTTACAATCTCAACAATAACTGAAGTCATTACTTCTACCCCCATTGTGGCAAACAAGCGTACGAAGTAAACGGACAAACGAGCGCACGCAAAAGAAAAAGAGACACACTGTTGATGAAAATAATGAATAGCGACCAAGCACGTCGCATTATACTAATCGGATTCCATTGCTATCAAAGTGCCAAGATAATATCAAAAAGTCCTCAAAGGCACTTCACAGTAAAGGTAAACTGACTTGACATCCACGTTGGATAACAACAACACCCATGCTCCATTAGTATCCAAAAGTCACCTTATTTAGCACTCGAGCATAAATGGAGCAAACCAACAAGCAAGGGAGCTCACTCATACACAGTACAATCAAGTACTAGGTGTGTACAATAGTTTTAGCAGCTTAAAGCGAATTAAGTCTCAGCCACTCACATTTCGCCGCATCAGCTTTAGTCAGTGGTCCATGACGTGGTAGAGTAAAACAAACACACTAAAGTGTGCATTTGTGGTTTTCATAGTACACTAACCCAACATTAGATCTGAAAGCATGGGCATAAAGGGGATGAAAAGTAGGTGGTAGATTGAGTGTGATGGCAATTAGAAAGAATCTGAGTCAATTAACAGTCTAATTTAAATCATTGTTTTGACTCTAGTGGATTCTTTAGTAAAACGGTTTCGAGGTCGCACATATTTATGGCATTTAACGTGTTCAGCAAAGCGAACACTCTTCCGCAACTTGATGCAGCATACTCCATTAAACGGTTCGCTTAGCATGTTGTATGGCCAGCTTCTCAACAACTTGTCTTCTTACTATTCCTGCTGGGGATGCATTGCAATCGTTCACTTTTGGCAATATGGTGCCTCTCAAGGTGTTGGCATTGTCATGAATTGCTTCAACCTGCCAAGTCGAGCAAAGTGGAGTGATGATAGAGGGAGAATGGACACTAGGAGAAAGAATGTGAACATTGGGTTGCTTCTCAAGCTCCGTGTGGTGACCGTTCATCAAGCTGTGTGGGTGTCTGTCGCTGTCCTGATTTCGGCCTCCTTCCTGATTGCTCTGGGACACCCACACCCAAGTTACTATTTGCACGCCATTGACTGCGACTGCTGTTCGTTGTTGCGGAGGACATACGGGTGGACATGAGCTGCTCAGCAAGAAGATCGCTTTCATTTGCAGTAATGAAGGTGATGGAGGGTGGGTGCGTTTGTTTCATTCTTTTCTGAGAAGGGGTAGACGCGATTAATAGTCTGGCTGTAGCTGGTGCGAGCATTGAGGAGAAGTAGCTGTGGGAGTGTAGCGGTGAGTTTATCTGTCCAGCAGACAAATCCGCATTGCTGCTAGAGTAAAGGAAAATGCTGTTGCAGTTGCTTACCTAGGTGTTGTTGCTGTTGTTGCCGTTGTAGTAGTAGTAGTTGTTGTTGGCTTTCTTTAGTAGATGATTGTTAGAACTCAGGTTCCTTTCGCTAGCTGACTGAATGACCCAGTCTCACTAGCACGAGCAGCTAATGGGGCGTGCGCAGATAAATGTCCTGCAGGTTTGGGCAACAGACCTCATCGGTTTGACGTACTTTCGCCATCCGCACGCAGAAGCCTGGACTCCAATGGAGCTCTCTAACTTGGTTGCCGTGTTATCAGTGGTAGTGGAGTTAATTAGGAAGGTAGTGCAAAGATAGTTAGTAGTATCCCTAGTCGGACTTGCTACTATGACATAGACTGCACAGATCACTTAGAATTCGTGTCGTCGCGTCTTAACGAGAGTCGTCAGCATTCCTGTTGGGATGTGTTGGGATGCGCAGCGGCTACAGGAATCTAACCGCCGTAACCAGAAAGGCTGCTTCCTATTTATCTCACTTTAATGACTCGTTAGTTGTCGTGCACGGATTGAGGTGGTTTTCGGCTCTAAACTTAAAATCTGGCTGCAGCAAGTGGAAGCAGTGGAGAGAGGTAGAGAGAAGACAGCTGTTAGAGTGTTAAACGGGCTGTATGCATTGCAGACAGTGCCTTTCGCGCTCTGTGATGCCGCAGCTACCTTCCATTGCCTGATGCAGACGGCAACAATGCGGCTTTCTCTAAACCACCACATAATCTACCTCAGTGGCATTATTGTCTTTGTGAAGACATGCGGCAGCACAGTGCCAATCATAGATCCCAAGAAATGCCATTTCCGTCAACGTTCGTTTACATTTTATGGTACCGTCTAATGCACTTCTGCCTGCTTTGACAGCTGGTAGCAATGGCAGTGATAGTGGCAGTGGCGGTGGCAGTGGCAGTGGCAGACGAATGCACTAATCGCTTAGGAGCAAGGTGTGCATGGGTAGAGGGAATGAAGGATTAGTATGTGGGAGAGAACTGCGGCGATCAGAGGTAGGACTCGGCTCCCAGATTGTCACGTGTTACTTTCGTGATTCAAGTGTCACGTTCGCGTTATCCGGTGGAGCCGCAATTCCAATTCCATCATAACTAAAGGCCAATTCTACAGCGACTGCCTCAGTCGATGCAATTCTGTTTGGCAGTAAACGCTATACAGAAGTGGATGTCACAACCGTGCTGCCACTCCTACCAATCACTGCACGTCTAGCTACAATAATAGAGCTAGCAATTTTAATACTGTGGTAGCAATTCGATGGAGGGAAATGGCGCTGATGAATGCTTGGGGGGAACCCTGCCCTCACAAATGCCTCGCATCTCACACAAGTGATTGCACTCGCCTGCTATCACAGGAGCGCCTTCGTGTCGAGGAACTGAGTGCATGCAGCCACATCGAATTGCGCCTTCGTCACACTCGCCTCCTCCACAAATTAGATGGTCACTGCGAAACCATAGTGCGGATACCCTTTAGCTAAGCAATTTTGTCAAAGCAAAACAATGGTGTGCACACAAATCTAATGTTGGGGTAAATGTACTCTGACAATCATAAATGCACTTTTCAGTGTGTTTGTTTTACTGTGCCACGCTGCTATCCACAGATTAGAATTGGTCCAGAGGAATGTAGGTGATGCTGTAAGTTCATTGATGCCACTTGGGATAAATGAGACCTAATTTGCTTCATGAAGTTGGAAACATTGTGCACATTTCGTAATTGGCTGTAAAGTGTATGAGTGAGCCTCTTTACTTCTTGATTTGCTCTATTTATGGATTGTTTGATGAAATGTGTGCAAGTGCTAAATTAGGTGACTGTTAATTACCAACGACGCAGGTGTGTTTTATTTCTGGCTTAGGTGCTTAGTCCGTTTACTTTTTTACGGCGAAAAAAAGACGAGGACATATTGATGTTGTCTGGGCACTTGATGATAGCGATGGGATTCGATTAACCTAATGCGAAGAAGCATAGCCTTTCAAGTACTTGGTTGTCATTCACTATTATTTTTTGCCACTAACGCGTCTCTTTTTCTGCTGCGTGAGCTTGTTGGTCCGTTTCTTTGGTGCACTTGATTGCCACAATGAAGGTAAAAGAAATGACTACAGTTATTGTAGAGACTGTTTATGTGAGGGATGTGTTGTTGAAATGTGTTTTGTAGGTGAGAGGTTGGAGGACTACTGCAACCTGGTCGCGGGTGGACGCAGTTTCTCCCAGGAGTGGTAGGCACCCCCGCAATAGGTATGGACTTACCACGCTTTTCCTACTAAGTCATGTTAAAGATGTCCCATAAAACACTGCCTCCTAATAGAAGAGCAGGAAGAAGGGAAAGGGAGGAGAGGCGAGATTCCTCTACAGTTTGTTTCACAACCATACTACCTGATCAGGCTGCACAACCACCAACCATTGCGGCGAAGCCGCCCGCCGTGGTGACTATGGACCTCAATCGGTTGGTTGGGGCTGCGAGTAGGAAGCTGGAAGGACACTTCTGCCGTCTTCTTCTTGACTCGTGCGCAGCCAGGTCCCTAGTGAATGCCCAAGCTACCCCAGCTCTGCGCTGCAATTTGTGCACTGGTCCTTCCTCTAAAAAGTACTCACAGCAGAAGGGAGGAAGGTGATGGTAAAGTGGGAGACGTAGTTGAAAGTGTCGATGGGGAGGAAACCTGGACGGTACAATTTATTATGTGTTCGGAGTTGGTTGGGACGTGCTGCTCGGTGCTGATTGCCCTCGTAAGTCAATAGCAGCATAATAGCAGCACTTTGGAAGAGGTGAGTTGTTGGTGGGTCGAGATGTTCAAAGACGGCATTACAAAACCCTTTGTTTGCGCGTTTATTTGGCCAAAGGCAGCGTAGCTGCTAAATTTGATGGCTGTTATTCTCTTCTATTTCCCACCTTCCATGTGTGGTGCGTTTATTTTTTGCTACGAAATATCCTTGATGACTTAGTAATGCGTTTTTGCAGTTTGTAGTGGGTTTGTTTGAAACGACGTATGTCGATTAATGTTGCCCTTTGTCAGGAAGAATGCAGAACTTGCAATTACTTGGTTGTCGATTATTATTCCATCACCAATAAGTCCCTGTTTCACTTGCATACACCTGTTCATCCATTTTCTTCACATGCTTATTTGCTGAATTGAAGGCGAAAGAAATGAGTGCAGTTGCTGTTGGGACTGTTTGTTTCCCAGCTGCATTGCCTAGTCGGGTTAGTGTTCTGCTGCGCTATGCTTACAGTGCTTGGTGGAAATTGCTTCAGCAGTCCGTTATCAATGATGATTTGTCATTATTAATAACGGTGGATTGTGATTAATGAGACCGAACCTGACAAAAGGAGCTTTAGCTTCACTAAGATCTTGCTGCCTTTTTTACAAATACCTACCTTTTCTCTATTTCTTTAACCACACTTTCTGTTACGATTGTTTGTTTTGCAAGCACAAAACTTGCTATGCCTGTTTTTGTCTGAGCAGTGCTTTAATGGTGAAGAATAGTTGCATTTGTTTGGTTGTTGTGTGACGATGGATTTGGATTGGTGAGGTGCAACGTGTTGGATACGGTTGAGACCCTACCACATGCTTGGCTCTTCTTCTTCTTCTTCTTCTTCTTCTTCTTCTCTTTATCCTTTTCCTTACTGTTGGAGACATAGCGGAGGGTGGATTGTACAGACTAATGAGGACGGAATCCGATCGATGCTATCCGATTTAATTCGAGGAGTTCCAAGTCTACAATCGCTTGATTGTGATTCATTATGTTTGCTAGAGTGAGGAGAGGAGCTAAATGAGGCTAAGACAGTTGAGACGTGCTGATGTCCAATTGCAACGCCCAGTCACGTGTATTTTTTACTGCAATAGACCTCTGGAGAGTGAGTAAGGTTTCTTTGGCAGTTGTTTAGAGTATTTTGTCCACACATTACTAAGGATGCATTTTGATTGATGAAGTGCAGCTTATTGAGAAGACTTTTAGCCTCATTTCCTACTGATGTGCCCTCTTTGTTTAATCACACTTGTTTACCGGTTTATATTCCAACTGCGCTATACGTTGACTGATTTCGTAAATTGTTTTGCCTTGTATTGTATTGAATGGTTGAATATTGCGATGACGATGGACTCGGAATAGCGGGGCCTAATGCGTTGGATACAGTACCATGTGCTTGGCTCTTTTTCCTCTCCTCATTATTAAAGATGTTGCTGAGCCTAACTTCGACGTGATTTAATTATCACCTTCATTCGCGCTTCACTCACTCACTCACTCACTCACTCACTCACTCACTCACTCACTCAGTATCTAATTGCACGAGAACTTGTGGGTTAAGAAACTCACAGCCTTTCTCTTTCTACTTCTCCTTCCAGCGTATCACTCTCCAACTCTGACAACGGCATGTGATTGTCGTAGTTGTAGCACTTATCCCCGTCCCACTCATATCCTCATTCGCGGTTAGATCGCAACTGCCGCAAAGTGTGGATGGGTGTGCCTGCCACAGTGTTATAATCGTCACTTTTCATTTCATCGTGCACATGTTCCCCTCACTGTCTTCCCTCTTGTAGGTGTGCACCGCTCGCCCTTCTCGATCGGCGGAGTGCGGGTGCAGCGTTGGTGAGATAAGAATATCAGAGGGATTATTCACCCTACGCAGCGTCTTTCCTGTCTCTTCATTTGGAGAAGTACGATTTCAGTCTGCGCGATGCAGTGACAAAGCGCATTCCACTGAGACAGTGGCTGCTGCAAGTTGTCGAGTGTTGTGAGTTACTGATTGTCTGGGGGGATTCAATGGAGATGTTGGGTCTGCCGCCGAGTGGCGCACCTCTGTTCTGTGTAATAGTTCCCCACTCTCGCTCCTGGCTTCCTTTTGAGATGTGGTAAGCGGCGGCATTCAAAATACACTCCTTCCTCCTTCCCTTGCATGAAAAGCAAATTTTGTGCAAGATTTGAACAGTTGCTCCATTATTTACTTATAATTTAAGAAGACCTGAAGTGATTTGGAAAATTGCACTTCTTGTTCTATCCATTCCCGTACACATTTCGCACTTGTTGGCATGGCGACGCTCGTCCACCCTCGTGTCGTGTCGAGCGGTTATGGGGAGAATGGCGTGCGAGATGTGTAATCATGCTTTGTTCCATAGCGTTAGTTACCTGCATGTACTTTTCAAAGCGAGAAAGAACAATAGAGGAAGAGGGATGGGAGCGATTAGCCTAGGTGGCAGGTTCGGACGATAGCTTGATGAATTGTAGCAGCTAGAGAGGGGAGGAGATCTGACGCAACGCAGATGCAGCAAGGCTACAGACGTAGTCACCAAAGTGGGTTTGCTCCCTCACTTAATCACACACACACACACACTTCTGCGCCCCCATGTCGGTAGGTTGGGTTTGTTGGAACGGCACTGGTTCTTCACCACTCCTCAAATTTGGGCAGATGGAACGCTAAAGCATCAATTGACAAACAAGTGGCAGATGTCTTGGAAGTGGTAGGGCACACGAAAGTTAATTACAAAGGAGGTAAGTGAGTGTATCGTCTGTGGGTGGTAGGATAGAAGAGACGTATTCCTAGCTGCGCTTTGTGGAGAGCAAGACAGGAAGTTGACCTAACTGGGACTGAGGTCTGGCTACATTGTAGGTGAGGAGGAAGTGCCCCAGGGGGACTGACGCAATGACTGACTGGCTGGCTAGCTGCCTGGCTACCTGGCTGCCCGGCTACCTAGCAGCCATCTGCTGGACATCTCCTTTATCCCATTTCGCCATCCAAATGTCTCCTTGTCACTCTTTCTGTCTCCACTGAATCTCGCTCCAAGAACTTTTCCAATTCCACGCGCGCTTTTCTCCGCTCTGCGCGCGGCCCTGCCTGTTGCCCGTACGGATAGCGTGCCCTCTCAGAGAGTCTAGCCACTTCATCAAGCCTCATCCACCCACACTTCTCGCACAATTTCACAAGGTCTGGCACACTGCCGCAATCACTGCTTGCTACTTCATCGTACACGTGCTCCTCCTCCTCCTCCTCCTCCTCCTTACCAAATTGCGTTGTTGTTTAGAGTTTTTTGTCTGCACAGTGCTAACGATGCATTTTGATTAATGAGGTGTAACTTATTGGGAAGAATTTAGCCTTACTAAGTACTTGGCTGTGGAGTGCTGTAAAATACTGATACTCTGGGAGGATTCAATGGAGATGTCGGGTCCGCCACTGAGTGGCGCACCTCTGTTCTGTGCACTAGTTCCCCACTCTCGCTCCTCGCTTCCTCTTTGAGATGTGGTAGAGCGGCGGCATTCCAAATACACTCTTGATGCAGTATAAGACTTGGAGAGTCGGGTTTGCATAGCGTGGATGGGAGGTGTTGAAGGGTGTGTTTTTCCTTTCAGTTGTGGATTCGCATAAATGGTTGAGTTATAGTCGTCAAAGAGGCTAGTTCGTGACGGCCACTCCGTAGACAGCGGTTCCTTCGTCACAATTGAGGTGATATTACACCAGTAGGCTCCTCATTCCAGCCTCACGTGTTGAACAGGCCGCTCACACGTAGCATTGATAAGCTCTAACTGGGAGTCATCAGTAAGTGGGTAGAGCAGTGAGGAACACGCGCGGCCAAGTCTATGCGGACGAAATAGTGTTAAGTGGGGGCGGGAGCGATTTAGGTGGAGAGCAAAACAGTAGGATTGTAGTGTGTGTGTGTGCGTGCGTGCGTGCGTGCGTGTGTGTGGGGAGGATGGACGGGATGCGCGATTGTAATCTACTCGACAACGTGAGCTGCACGCGCACCTTACTGACGAGTGGTGGAAGTGCGCTTTGACAGATGGCATACCCTAGGAAGATCAGATTGGGAAAGGCAGAGAAAAGGCAAGCAGATCCGTAGGTCTGCATTAGTCGTGCGCACCATCTGTTGCTCTGGCATCTGCGGAGGACGTGGATTGGGCTACCTGCCTCGTCTATGAACTACCATGCTCACTCCATTATCCCCACCAAGGATGTCAATCTTTCGAGTGAAAATGGTAGCGTCGACGTCTACAGATTCCTGTAGCGCTGTTGAATTAACGTGGGATCGGCAGTTTGCAACAGCCCCTTTGAGACGACTTGAACTCTTCCCAGTTAGGCAGTTAGGCAGTTAGCCATATTAAACTGCCTTTCCTGATATAGCTTTCAATTTACACCCTCTAGCGCAATGTTACAAAGAGGAGGGTGAAGTAGGGTAGTTTAGTGCGGTGACCTAGATTATTTCGCTTTAGCTTAGCTTGCTTAGCTTAGCTTAGCTTAGCGCAGCAAAATGCAATATAGAATGGGAAAAATGGAGCGAGTCGGGGAGGACAGAGGTTCTGCTTTCACCACCCCAGCCACTGATGTGATTCGTGTTGTCACCTCGCCATTATTGCACCAAAGAGCTGCTTACTTACACCTTTGTGAACAAAGGCGACACCCTCACTACACGCCGTCATGCCTCCATCCATCTGCTGGCACCAACTCCACATGCACTCTCCTCTCCACACGTCACAGCCACCCACCAATTTGCCCCACTGGATCACCCAGCCACCCCTTGCTACACCTCCACTTCCCCTCCACACGGCAGCTGTGACTGTCGGAAGGCCAGCCGGAAGCCCACATGCAAACAATGACGCAGGGGAGAAGGTTCGAGCGCCTCGAAAGGCTTATTAACGCGACTTAGGGAGCGAGAGAAAACAACAGTAACACGGACGCACTAAGCTATACGAAGGAAGCAAATAGGACTGTGAAGAGAAATAATGGAGAGCTGGGTGAAAAAGGGATGAATTGGCACGAGGCGGCTGAGTAGTTGGCATGATGAATGGTGAATAAGAGAGCGATAAGGGCTTACAGAAATGGGGGCAGAAGACAGCAGTCGTTGGCAGGCACTTACCGCCCTCGCCTCCAGTTCTGTGTCGATGGCCTGGGTTCAGCTAAGCCTCCGTTCCATTTCCTCTACCCCACTTCCCTCACCACCGCGATAGCCTCAGTCAATTTCACGTATGCACTAAGTCCCACGATAATAGAAGTGGTACTTAAAACAAAAGTCAAACTGCTCTACTGTTCTCCCGATGGGAATGCATGTGCAAAAATGGCAATTGATTTGTTTGGTTTGGAAGGTGTGAGCTCTACCTACCTTCGCATTACGTTTGCAATGCGCACATAGGAAATGGGCCACCCTGGCGCCGTTCATTCATGCTTTTGCCACAGACGGCATCATTTTCAGTACCACATCGACACATTCCCTGCCTACACTAATCTCAGCTTTACCAAATACCTCTGTGCACACCGTTTTTGGGCGTTACCAGGAAGCAGAGACTGCTTGCCGCAAATCATGCAAAGGAAATGAGGCTTCTGTGTCGAATTTGTGGGAGGGATGAGATGAGTAGCGTTGAGGAGATGTGGTAGAAGTGCCTCCATCGTGATGCGCTTGAGGCTTGCCGAGGCGTTTAGCGTTCTCCCTCGTCTACACGTCCTCCATCTCTCATCATTCAACACGTGAGCACTTGTGCAGACTGTGACTGTGCCACGTCCTTACACACTCGCCCTCTTTCACTGCTCCCTCACGAATGGCTTTGCGGAATGCGCAGGTCTTGACTGCCCCAACCACCCAATCGCCCCTACTGGTGTCCACCAGGAACCATTCATCCCACTTTGTAGCCACTATCCACTACTTCCAACGAGGTCTTCCCATTTACCCAAACCCAAACACAGCGCACACCACACATGCACACAGGCACACACACATTGGCCACAGGGCGCTGGCAATGGGCACAAGTCTTCAGTGTACTCCTACAATATCTGCTTCCCTTACCCAACTACCCACCTATATCCCCTGCCTGCCTGCCTGCCTGCCTGCCTGCCTGCCTGCCTGCCTGCCTGCCTGCCTGCCCTGCCTGCCTGCCTTCTGCCTGCCTTTCTTTGCTTCGCGCGCGCGGCGTGACACTCGCCAGACAGCTGACTTTCCAATGATGAGGCAATCGATGCAATCAATTGCCTAGGTCAATCAATAAGCCACCACACTCGTCATTTCAACTTTACGTCCTTTTTTGGCATGACGTTTTCTACGTTCTTTCGCAGACTGTGGTATTTCTTCTCAGGAGCAAAACGTGCAAAATTGGTGGCACTGCAAAAGCAAATGCAGAGGTCACCTATGAAGTCGATTTGGACAGGCGTTTCTTAGGCAATAGGTGCTGACGTGTGTCTCCACCGTGTGTAATGCGTGTGACCACAACCGCACTGCGGTTACAAACTGATCATCCCCTTTGTGGAGGAGGCGATTCTGACGAAGGCACGAGTCGAGGTGGTTGCATCCACTCAATTCCTCTTCCTTGACGAACTTTGGGTGGATCGAGTGAATTAGTCCAGTGATGAGTGTAGACCTTTACATGATTACGTGCACCCACCACCACTGCTTTGTGTTTTAATCCATTACTTCTCAATTGAATCCCACAACATCTTCCAGCAGCATTTTATTCAGGAAACAACTTCTACATTAGTAATGACGAGTGTGAGGAGTGCAATCATCACGAAGATGTTCGCCGTGACGTCGAAGCATGTAGGCTTGTGTAGCAGCCAAATGGTGCCCGTCCATGCGACCTCGACGAAGCCGTGGACACTGACAAAGCGGATGCGCCTGGAGGTCTACTCAGGCACAGTGTAGTGAATTGATGAGCTGGCATGCCCTAACGCACCCACATGCCATTATCCTCCTAGGTTCGAGAGCGATTCATTCAACACGCCAGCATGCATGGCACCCGCCTATCATCAATTTCCAATGATCAACATGGAACCGCCTTACCTTAAGACAGTGCTAAGTGCTGCCAGATTGCACCAACGCGATAATCCACAATTTGTGAGTTCATTCCTCAAGTGCTAATGGATGCCCAAACTGCGCACCTCAAGCCCACACGCAAACACCAACACGCTCCTCAGTCAATTTCACGTATGCACTAAGGTCCCACGATAATAGGAAGTGGTAACTTAAAACAAAAGTCAAACTGCTCTACTGTTCTCCGATGGGAATGCAGTGTGCAGAAAATGGCAAATTGATTTGTTTGGTTTGGAAGGTGTGAGCTCTACCTACCTTCGCATTACGCTTTGCAATGCGCACATAGGAAATGGGCCACCCTGGCGCCGTTCATTCATGCTTTGTGCCACAGTGACGGCATCATTTTCAGTACCACATCGACACATTCCCTGCCTAGCACTAATCTCAGCTTTACCAAATACCTCTGTGCACACCGTGTGTGTGGGCGTTACCAGGAAGCAGAGACTGCTTTGCCGCAAATCATGCAAAGGAAATGAGGCTTCTGTGTCGAATTTGTGGGAGGGATGGAGATGAGTAGCGTTGAGGGAGATGTGGGTAGAAGTGCCTCCATCGTGATGCGCTTGAGGCTTGGCCCGAGGCGTTTAGCGTTCTCCCTCGTCTACACGTCCTCCATCTCTCATCATTCAACACGTGAGCACTTGTGCAGACTGTGACTGTGCCACGTCCTTACCACACTCGCCCTCTTTCACTGCTCCCTCACGAATGGCTTTGCGGAATGCGCAGGTCTTGACTGCCCCAACCACCCAATCGCCCCTACTGGTGTCCACCAGGAACCATTCATCCCACTTTGTAGCCACTATCCACTACTTCCAACGAGGTCTTCCCATTTACCCAAACCCAAACACACGCACACACACATGCACACAGGCACACACACATTGGCCACAGGGCGCTGGCAATGGGCACAAGTCTTCAGTGTACTCCTACAATATCTGCTTCCCCTTACCCAACTACCCACCTATATCCCTGCCTGCCTGCCTGCCTGCCTGCCTGCCTGCCTGCCTGCCTGCCTACCCCTCTGCCTGCTTTCTTGCTTCGCGCGCGCGGCGTGACACTCGCCAGACAGCTGACTTTCCAATGATGAGGCAATCGATGCAATCAATTGCCTAGGTCAATCAATAAGCCACCACACTCGTCAATTTCAACTTTACGTCCTTTTTGGCATGACGTTTTCTACGTTCTTTCGCAGACTGTGGTATTTCTTCTCAGGAGCAAAACGTGCAAATATTGGTGGCACTGCAAAAGCAAATGCAGAGGATGTGTTGAGTAGGACGAGGAGGAGGAACCCGAACGATCCACTCCCACCTCTCCCCTCAACCATGCCTCACCCTCAGTGGGCCAATGAAGAGGGTGAGGAGGCACACGGCTATGATGTAAGCGAGGGCACATATTACGACACTGTTGCCGACCCGCTCACATTCAGCTCCGATGGTGACCCCCTAGGGAGAGAGGAGATCAGTGAGTTTGAGGGTACTTACTACAACCACAACTTACACCCGAACTCAGGTATGGAGAACGATGACATGGAGGAAGGAGGCGAGAGGAGCAGACGGCTAAGCTTCTTTGCGAACAACTCCAGTTGCATGGAAGATAGTGTGCTTGAAGCAACTTGGAGCGATAGAGAGGCGAGTGTGGAAGCCGTTTCAACAGCGATGCCTCCACCATTGCCCATGACGCTGGAGGAGCGATGGAAAAGAATGATGAGCGCCTACCACACGCAAGTTGGTGAGGTGGCGGAAGAGGCAGAGGAGGAGCAAGTGTGCGCTCAAGTAGCAAGCGGTTATTACGGCAGAGTACCAGACCTTGTAAGGATGTGCGAAAAGTTTGGGTGGAGGAGACTTGATGAAGAGGGTAGACTGTTTGAGAAAGGGAGCTATCCATACAAGCAGCAGAAAGGGTCGCGCGCAGAGCGGAGAAATGCGTGCATTGAAATGGAAAAATATTTGGAGCGAGAAAGGCTGGAGACAGATAGACTGATAAGGAGATATTGGATGGATGGAGATCGGTGCTAGATAGACGAGCAGCCACGTAGGTAGGCAGAGTGCGGTATGCCACGTAGCTAGAGAGCCAGGTTAGAGGCAGCCAGCCAGCCAGCCAGCCAGCCAGCAGCCAGCCAGCCAGCCAGCCAGCCAGCCAGCCAGCCAGCCAGCAGCAGCAGCCAGCCAGCCAGCCAGCCAGCCAGCAGCCAGCCAGCCAGCCAGCCAGCCAGCCGCCAGCCAGCAGCAGCCAGCCACCAGCCAGCCAGCCAGCCAGCCAGCCAGCCAGCCAGCCAGCAGCCAGCCAGCCAGCCAGCCAGCCAGCAGCCAGCCAGCCAGCAGCCAGCCAGCCAGCCAGCCAGCCAGCCAGCCAGCCAGCCAGCCAGCCAGCCAGCCAGCCAGCCAGCCAGCCAGCCAGCCAGCCAGCAGCAGCCAGCCAGCCAGCCAGCCAGCCAGCCAGCCAGCCAGCCAGCCAGCCAGCAGCCAGCCAGCCAGCCAGCCAGCCAGCCAGCCAGCCAGCCAGCCAGCCAGCCAGCCAGCCAGCCAGCCAGCCAGCCAGCCAGCCAGCCAGAGCCAGCCAGCCAGCCAGCCAGCCAGCCAGCAGCCAGCAGCAGCCAGCAGCCAGCCAGCCAGCCAGCCAGCCAGCCAGCCAGCCAGCCAGCCAGCCAGCCCAGCCAGCCAGCCAGCCAGCCAGCCAGCCAGCCAGCCAGCCAGCCAGCCAGCCAGCCAGCCAGCCAGCCAGCCAGCCAGCCAGCCAGCCAGCCAGCCAGCCAGCAGCAGCCAGCCAGCCAGCCAGCAGCCAGCCAGCCAGCCAGCCAGCAGCCAGCCAGCCAGCCAGCAGCAGCCAGCCAGCCAGCCAGCCAGCCAGCCAGCCAGCCAGCCATCCGTCCACACGCACAGACAGCCAGTTTTGCATAAACATTACATGTGTGATCTCTAATGCCTAACGCAATTGTTAATCATGGGAAAATGCATTTTGCCTATTTTACACCAGAAACGCTTTTGATCACCCTTCGGCGGTTTGGAAGTGTGATCTGTGGTGGGGTTGTCGCAGTTGTGCATGCTTTGCTGTCTTTGATAATGCTTGGAGGTATGCAGCGATTTATTGTAATGGATTTCCGATTTCCTTCATATATGTATGTGTACATGGTTAGTGTCATGCCTGTGGCGCCTACTGTTCCTTGTCGCCTAGGTAAATTACATCGCAATACTCTTACAAAGGCGGCTGGGTTGTTTGGGAAGGTGGAATTGATTCTGGGTATGGAATGATTTCTTCGCTTTCAAGAAGTGTTGTGGCTCTTCGTCTGCCAGTTGCAAAGGCAACGTAAATGTCATCCCTGTGCGGCACAGTCATTGTTGCGCCGAAAGGGCTCGGACCCTATCATCGTGAGGCCTGTCTCTTGCCCAATTCGACAACGTGTGATTCATTCAGCTCGCCTTCCATGAGGCGAAGAAGTGCGGTGTCCTGACAAGGCGGATGTGCGCGAAGGCGAACGCTCGACAGGTTGGGTCCTCGGTGGGACTCCATGTGGGAGCTGCTACTAGTTCGAGGGTCGAAATATCAGTGGAAACGGGATTTCGTGACACAATGAATTATGGCTGATGTGGTGCGAACCAAGCGTATCTTGGACTTCCACCCGAATAAACAGGAGCAAACAAAAAGTGCAGTGTTTTCATTCAGGTGGCTGTTGATGTCATTGGGAGGGAGCTGCTGCCCCTCGTAACATCTCTTAAGATGGCGAGACGATTTGGCTGATGAGACAGGCAGGCAGGCAGGCAGGCAGGCAGCAGGCAGGCAGGCAGGCAGGCAGGCAGGCAGGCAGGCAGGCAGGCAGGCAGGCAGGCAGGCAGGCAGGCAGGCAGGCAGGCAGGCAGGCAGGAGGCAGGCAGGCAGGCAGGCAGGCAGGCAGGCAGGCAGGCAGGCAGGCAGGCAGACCATGGCTGGTGGGAGGGGTGGTTGGCAAATTGGGTGTGCTTACCTGTTTGAGGAAGGCATTTTCTTTGGAGCAGGGGCAACACGCTCTACAGGGCCGCTAGAGCATTGGCACTCTAGAAGAGAGGTGACATTTATTCAACCACTTGCATGCACATTCCCATCTCCTGTCCATACCATCAGCATGTTTGAGTAGGCAAACGCTAGACGGAGGTGTGCGGCACTCGGAGAACATGGCTTAGATGGAAAGGTAGATAAATAGATAGGTAGACAGACAGGTGATGTGGGTGCAGAGAAGCGTAACAGTTGGTGCATTTAGGATGTGGCCACATAATAGGGGTGGAATGGTTGAGGCCAGATGACTGCAGACGAGCCGAGGCATCAAGTACATGAGATCTTCGAAACGATTACTGAAGCTAACCAGTTCGAGTTACTATGACTGCCGAAGACAAGAGACAGTGCGGAAATCTTGGTAGAAAATTACGAGTAAGAGCCTAACTTGTGGAGGAATGCCAGTACGTGTTATTGACAAATGTAGGGTCTAGTAGGCGTCAGTTTCCAAGTCTATTACAAAAACCCTGCAAAAGTGCGCGCACCATATTTTTTCTATTATAAATGGGCAGGATATAGAAGCGGTCTGTTGTGTTTTTTCTAAAGTAGACATTAATTTATGCGATAATTAATTCGCTTTAATCGAAGCCAATACCCAGTTCACGCACACGGCGGCAGGTACGAGAGGCTGGGTTTGTGCGGTTGTCTGCGATTGTTGTCGTGCTTGGCGTGCCGTTTGTGTCGACGAGTAGAAGTACGTGAGTACTTATTGTAAAAATCTTCGGTGCATTCAGTGTATGTTTATATGTGTATTCGCATGCATGGTAGAACCTAAATGCTGAGATGGAGGTAGGGCTAGCGATTTTTGAGGCTTGCTGGGTCATGGTTTGACTTAATGAAATGCTGATGTAGACTACATTGACTAGCTGCGAGCACATTTTGCAGTGGGATGGTGTCTGCTGTTGCTTGTGGTTTTGGGTCTTTTCCGAGGTGTGAGGAAAGGTGAGGGATCTGCTTTTCTACCATTGGTAACCAGTGTTTCATTTGTGAGTGAGAAAGTGCATACGAAAGCGGTGGGCTCACAGATTGAGTGTGAAGATGCACTTGTGGGCTAGTGCTTCGTCGGACTTCCTTTCCTTGCTGCAGCCGATAAAGAAATTGCTGACTTCGGTGACAAGTAAAAATGGGAGATCGCACACTGACTTTGGTGAAGGGATGAGGGTTTGGGCACTTTGGAGGGTGACGAAAGGATTTGGGTGCAACCCATCCATCTATTCACCGAGTGACGACTTAGTGCTAAAAATTGTGTTAACGAAGATGTGAGAGGAGATGCGAATAAGTTGGACTCGAGAATGCCGCAATCATAGAGCATTGCTTTGTTTCCGCTCCGTGTTCTCGCTGAAGGTTTTTTTGTTGGAACTCGATTATTGCAGCTGTCTTCTCTGTGCGGTATGGTTATTAGCGTGCCAAAAGCTCTCGTATTCTTTCATCGCGAGGCTTGTTGTCTAATTTGGCAACGTGTGATTCACTCAGTTCTCCTTTTACGAGGCGAGGGAGTGCATTGCCATGACAACGAGTGTGTGCACAAAGGCGAACGCGCAGAAGGTTGGGTCCTCGGTGGGACTTTGGGTAGGAGCCGCAGTAAGTGTTCACCCTCTACTTGCCAACGTCGCAAATATGTGATTTGATGTGATGGTAGTTACAAGTGGGTCTGGCGCCCATTTTTGAAGTAGTTTTCCCTACTCGTTTGCTATAATTGCCTGGTTTTGGGTGCTGTAAGCATGTCAGGTGGGGTTGGAGCAGTGAAATATGCACAGGCGCTTTCTTGGTGGACGATTGGAGTTATTATGTGTGGACAGGTTTTTGATGACTAAGAACAATGGAGCATTTGCGCTGAGGTGAAATTGTTGAAAAGGGATAGATGGGTGGAGTCGTGTTGTACGAGTGTTGATCTCTTCTGAGGCGCGCCATGTGATTCGGTGAGTTGGACGCGGTTTTTAGATGGATGTCGCCTGTTTTGAACAAAATCTGGCTAATGAAACTTGTGGAGTCGTTGTGTGCCTTGCATACCTGGGTGGATTATTTTGTCTTTTGTGGAGCGCTATGATATTGGTGTGTGTTGGGATTTTCCTCGTTTTCTTTCCCGTGCCTTCGTTGGGATCTGAATGGCGTTGTCATTGGTGCCGAGTGCTTTTTAGTCTTTTGTGATCTCCCACTTATTTTTGGAATGGAGTCAAAGGGACGGTTAGTAATAGTTTATTAGGTACCATGAGGATTGTGTTGGTGGGTTGAATTGATACGTCTCTGTGCGAACTGATTACTCGTGCAGTTTGGCCTAAGTTGTTACCCCACGTCAGGAGACGTTGCGTTCGCATGTAGTAAGCGTGAGGATGCCTCGTAGTCACTAAGGTAACGTAGTGTGGAGGTAACATTTGTCGTTGTAAACTTGTGGGAAAGAATTGGTGGTGGGTGAACTAATGTGGATGATCAAAAGTGCTCTTGCCGTTCATCTGACCACAGGCTTTGCCACGAGGAATGAGGCAAAGGATGTTGCGTCTGAATCGCACTCAGTGCGGAGGTGAAGTACGAGTGTTGGGCCAGTCTATGTCCTTCATTCAACAAGATGTCCGTGGAATGGTTTTTGCGTAGAAACGCCGATTGCCTTACAGTGCCTTACTCTCGCGTTCATTTGGGTCGGTTTTCGGTCATCATCTTTGCCTCGGAGTTTATGTATGGCTGGTTATCGGTGCCTTATGGTGGGTTTCTTCATCTCGCGCGCTCTTCTTTCCATTCTCCACCTGCATGCTCCACTAACGAAAAACCTCAACTTCACTGTCATGCGCACTTTTTTACAGACAGGGAGTGAGGTGCGGCAAAGGCAGTGGCCGACACCTGATGTCTTGCTGCAACATCGCCATCATTAGGAGCGTCAACTTGGGATGATCAGCAATGTCGTCGGTATTTGCATTTCCTTGTGCTGCAGTGCCGCACCTAGCACTCACACAGGTGCTGTCTTCAGCATGGAGGTGCATAATCACCGAGTATATGACCTCGTCTCTCCCAGTGTGTGTCTCTCATTCCACTGATAACTCATGCCCTCGCCCAACTCCACTTTATTGTACTCATGTTGTTTTAGGTGGCGTTGATGCATGACGGCGTTGGTGAGTGGCAGACGAATGTTGCTTCCAAATGACTGGTGACTGGCATTGTTGCTGAGGTGGAGAGCACTAATGCTGATGGTTCTGGTGTCATCGCCGCTTCCTGGGTGCCTTTCGGTGGGGCTGTGAATTTGGTGACGCGGTTAGTCAGTGTGGCATGGAGAGTGCAGACACATGAGGTGGTGGAGACGGGTGATCGTTGGGGACGGCGAGAGCTGGAGCAGAAGTGGGTCATTTGCTCGTTGATGTCTTGCGGAGAGGAAGGGAAGAGAGGAGAAGGAAAGGGAGGGAAAGGGGGTTTAATGACGCCTGCTATGTCCGAACTGCAAGTCTTCCGTTTCCTAATACAAATGTTGACCAGATGAAACTAGACCATTATTTGGCTTTTCAGTGGTCACTAGAACTTAGCTCAAATGCTTGTTCGCTTTCTGCATTTGTAGGCCAGTGGAAAGGCGTTGAGGACTCGCCTTATTCGACTGTCACTGATTTGTGGATTCGTGTTTAGCGTTGCGAGTGTGATGCGTTGTGGAATGCAGTGTGGTACCTGAAAGGCCACTCCCTGCAGAGGTTGCGCTTTCACCCAGGTAATCCTTATTTGGTAAGCTCTGCAAATGTTGGTGCTGCTGCCTGATCGTTGAATGCGGGCAATGGTAGTCTGCGACGCACTTGTGTGACTCACATTGTATGGACTTTGCACTTCTCGACTGACCATTCTGAGTTGTGTCCGCTCCGATTTTGCATCGTGACCACTATACAGCCTCTTAGTAGACGTTTTCGAGCGCTGTTTGCCCACGATGTGCAAACTATCCTTCGTCGTTGTCAAGTGCCTAACGGGTTCGAATAGTACATAGGTGAGCTCAGTACTAGTGTCTTGGTGGAGATAATCAGAGTCTCATGGGTGGAAGAAGGGGAGTTGAGAGCGCTTAGATGTTTGTTGCAGAGGTTGGCGCTGTTGGTCGTGGGATTTGTACTTATGTCTGCAATGGGTTCAGGCATCCCGGTGGATTTTCCTTGTGCACACCCACTTCCCACGGTACTTACATTTACGAATGCTTCAAAACTCCCACATTCCTTGCGACCTCTTTCACTAGGCTGATATCGGCCTGCAATGGATCAGGCCATACGTCTACCTGGTCGTTGTGCTGCTGATGGGTTAGTAAGTAGCTAGAAGCAAGGTCTGCAGGGAGCATCTGCTAGTGGACGTTTGAAGAATTGACTCACTCTGGGTTAGCTGCCACACCAAAGAACCCAGGATCTACTCGTAGTGGCCAGTATCGATGTCGTTTTTGCAGTAAGTTTCCACCCCGCACAGAAGGTTCTGAGTTCTCATGTTAGTTTGCCGCATTTATTGCTGTCGGACAAGGGAGATGTAGACAGGCGTAGTGATTGCGTGATCATTGAAATTGAAATTGAAGAGCGAAGAAAAGCAATGCATTAACACCATGGCAAGGACAATCTAATCCCTCCCACGAGGAGTGATTTGGTTACGCACCGACACATCCGTAGCACAATGCATCAATGCTAGTGTCTCTTGATACCGGTGATATCTGCATGCCTCCCTCATTTTGTAGCGCTTAGCCTTCTGTTCATTCGTTGATTTGTCTTTTATCAAAGTGCTCATTTGATTGCTATGCCAACAGTTGGCTAGCATGCTTTCTCCACGACTTTGACAGCACAAAGCCAGAGCACGAATTTTCCTTGTGTCCCTCGCCAGTGATACAAACGAATGTGGGTGGTGTGTGCGATGTGGTGTTGCGGTGGGCCCCGAAAAGAGCCACTGGAGCAGCCACACAACGTATGGCATAATCGCTTCACCGATGCACCTACCACCACCGATCTAAGCAAGCCACCGAAGCCGCGATGAAGTAGACCACGTGCATGGCGCTGATGATTTGACGCTTTGCGTGCCCAACGTGTCGCAGCGTTGCGAACGACCTTGTGCAGCAGGACCTTGAGCGCACCACGAATCTTCCGGCAACTGAGCCCACAGATGGTTTATCCTGGCACCATAGATGCGGTCATGCGACACTTCTCTGTGACGCTTGGTGCCTCTGATCGCAAGTCCCTTTGCCGTTTACCTTGATCAAGCATAGATTATTTCAGCGCCTCAGTTCGTATGGACCAGATTCACGAAGACTACCACGAGTGAACAGAAGAGAAGGCAGGAAATAAGCTCGGTCCGTTGCAACATTTCAAGCACCGCCTCGCTCTTAAGCCTTTGTAAACACCCATTTAGTGTTCCCTTTACCGGTGTTAATTTGTCGGCCGCATTTTCGTTTATTAGCAGTACAAGCGGACGCACCTAAATGCCTTTCCATGTGAGTAAAGAGATCGTCTATGTGTGTGCATAAATAAGGAGAAAGAACCCGCCAATTATGAGTCCTAATTAATGACAGTTAAAAGTACAAGGTGGTGTAATAGTATGGCAGTAAAATATGAGCGAATTCTTGCCATATTTGTTAAGGGCACTGCATGCATATTTGGGCAGGTGCTTGGAGGCCGCCCAACTACCCTCCACCAGAATGTGGGTGCGTGCACATGGAGGTGTGTAAGCGTTGAAGCGAGTGTGGAGAAGCAGCGAGTGGTTCAATGCAACGGTTGGTGCGACGATCGGTTGGCATGGCTTAGCTACGATAGGAGGTGATTGTCCCTTTAGCTCCGGTTGGGTGAGATCAGGTCAGGGCGGGTGCGATTGTCGGTCCAATGCAGCAGGATGAATGCGAGAACCAATGAGAACCAATGGCAGGAATAGTTAGAGGTGGCGAGCCAATGGGATGTGTGACTCGGATGAAGTGCTGTGCAGCCAATAAGAATAGTGTCCCAGTATGATGGGAGGTGGTCATAAGAGTGGAAGTGGCAGGCGATACATGACAGAGTCACGCTCGCATTGGACGCTCCGTTGTGTCGGCAGTAAAGGGTGGGGAGGGAATAATGCGTGAAAGAGGCAAAGGAGGCAAATCACGAACCAAAGCAAGTTCGTCGCAAGCAGATCCGTAGGTCTGCATTAGTCGTGCGCACCATCTGTTGCGTCGTGGCATTGGCGGAGGGCGTGGATGTTGGGCTACCTGCCTCGTCTACTGAACTACCATGCTCACTCCATTATCCCACCACCAAGGATGTCAATCTTTCGAGTGAAAATGGTAAGCGTCGACGTCTACAGATTCCTGTAGCGCTGTTGAATTAACGTGGGATCGGCAGTTTGCAACAGCCTCCTTTGAGACGACTTGAACTCTTCCCAGTTAGGCAGTTAGGCAGTTAGCCAGATTAAACTGCCTTTCCTGATATAGCTTTCAATATTACACCCTCTAGCGCAATGTTACAAAGAGGAGGGTGAAGTAGGGTAGTTTAGTGCGGTGACCTAGATTATTTCGCTTTAGCTTAGCTTAGCTTAGCTTAGCTTAGCTTAGCTTAGCTTAGCGCAGCAAAATGCAATATAGAATGGGAAAAATGGAGCGAGTCGGGGAGGACAGAGGTTCTGCTTTCACCACCCCAGCCACTGATGTGATTCGTGTTGTCACCTCGCCATTATTGCACCAAAGAGCTGCTTACTTACACCTTTGTGAACAAAGGCGACACCCTCACTACACGCCGTCATGCCTCCATCCATCTGCTGGCACCAACTCCACATGCACTCTCCTCTCCACACGTCAACAGCCACCCACCAATTTTGCCCACTGGATCACCCAGCCCCCCTTGCTACACCTCCACTTCCCCTCCACACGGCAGCTGTGACTGTCGGAAGGCCAGCCGGAAGCCCAACATGCAAACAATGACGCAGGGGAGAAGGTTCGAGCGCCTCGAAAGGCTTTATTAACGCGACTTAGGGAGCGAGAGAAAACAACAGTAACACGGACGCACTAAGCTATACGAAGGAAGCAAATAGGACTGTGAAGGAGAAATAATGGAGAGCTGGGTGAAAAAGGGATGAATTGGCACGAGGCGGCTGAGTAGTTGGCATGATGAATGGGTGAATAAGAGAGCGATAAGGGCTTACAGAAATGGGGGCAGAAGACAGCAGTCGTTGGCAGGCACTTAGCCGCCCTCGCCTCCAGTTCTGTGTCGATGGCCTGGGTTCAGCTAAGCCTCCGTTCCATTTCCTCTCACCCCACTTCCCTCACCACCGCGATAGCCTCATTGGCGGTAGTCGAGGCAGCATGTTTGCGTCAGGCTGCCTCCAGCCTCTTCGTCACCCAAGCGGGCGCAGTCTGCGGTGCTGCGTTCGATGGCGCGAGTTCCGCACATGCCTCGAGCCCCCTTACTGCCGCTTCGCCATCCTCCACCAATGCAGGATCCGTGTCTGCACAGCTGTCGGTGATGTTGCCTACTGTGGTGTAGGAAAGACACCGACTTGAGTAACATAAATTGTAAGCAAGACTTTCCTTGCTCTCATGCCACGTTCTACAGCAGTGCCAGTTCCAAGGGGGTTTTCAATCAAGCAACGGGACGGATAGCTGCAAACACTATGAACATGCGCCATAATATTCACTCTAGGGACGACAGTTTTGGTCGACACCGCATGCCACTGAAGTGCAGCTGATTTCGTATATTTCGGCAGTAAAAATGAACCAGCACTGGAGAAGAAACCGAATTACATCGCATGAAAATTGCCCTTGTACTTCATGCACTCTGTGGCATAGAGACTCATCCAATTGTGAAGAATAACCACTTCAGCCATCACTTGACAAAATGAAGCGTGTGCACTTATCAACCCACGAGAAACGATTGAGGCATGGATATTGCCAACGCTCACTCTTGCGAACCGAGGTGGAGCTCAACCAACTATGCCTCCTCATCTTGACAACTATTGCTGCATCCTGTAACGTCGTCTTCCACCTACTGAGTGGCAATAAGTAGACCCGAGGAAAACCATCCACAATTAATTAAAAGAACCCAATTAATGCTGGAGAAGAGGCGCGCTTCATTGCCTCAAAGGAGATGGTGAAGCATATCCATCACCTCGAGTGTAAATGGCTCAGCAGCATTGGCCTCAAATCCACAGCCTTAACTAAGTAGTTGAATGAGTAATGAGGCAGTAGCATCTGAGGCGTGTAGGCGTACTTAGCCCGTGGGCAGAAGCAGAAATGCCTGCTTACGAAACCTCCAGATGCACGCAGTCTTTTTCGCAGTGGTGACCAAGCACCCACACCTAAGGCTCATCGAGTGGAGTCAGAAATGCCAAACAATTAATAAGCCCACATCGATCATCAACCGCTGACCAACTGGAAACAAGGATATACGTGGAAACTTTAACCGAGGTACTTTGCACAATTAGGTCCCAAAGGAGAGGCACATTGCACTACTGCCTGCCAAACCCTTACCGATAACAATACGAAAACTGGACTAAAAGCTGACTCTCGCTTCAGCCCTAGAACAAGGCTTGAGCCCTGTCAGTTGCAGCGTGTGTTCTCCAAGACCTAGCAAGTGACTGCAACGAACTTCGCTGGAAACCAAACAAACTTTCTCCACCATCTCATGTCTTATCGAGCTTCCCGTGACCGGGCAGGAGCAACATTCCAAGTAATAAGCTACAAAATACTGTTGGACTTAACCACTCAAACCCGCAAGTCGCAAAACGCTCGACGACGCCGTGGACAAACAGCTGTCTGCCATTTCTAGCAGCAGGTTACATCGCCATCACAAACAAACAAACATCACTCAAAATGCCCAGTCAAGAAGTGGGTGGTCCATGCACCATCACCTTCCTCTTTCCTGTCTAGAGCACTTTTTTAGAGGAAGGGCCAGTGCGCAACTTGCAGCGCAGATTTAGAGAGCTTAGACATTCACTAGAGACTTGTCAGCACCCGAGGCAAGGATGAGACAGCAGCGATATCCTTCCAGCTTACCATGTACTCGCAAAAAATGGACGGCAACCATTTGAGGGTAGGCAGGATAAGGAATGGCAGGGCTGGCCTGCTCTTGCGCTCCACCGCCACGGAGTCCAACGACAACGTGTTGGGTTGGACCAACTGTTGGACGTCTGGGTCGTCGATGTTAGGAGGAGTCCCTGACGCTTCCTGCTCGCAACCTCGACCAACCGATGGAAATCGTTGGTCTTCACGACGTGCAGCTTCGCTGCGACGGTTAGTGCTTATGCAGCCTGATCAGGTATTGTGGCTGTGAAACTATTTGCAGAGGAATCTTGTCTTCCCTTCTTTTCCCTTCTTCCCGCCCTGCCATTAGAAGGCAGCGTTTTGTGGGACACATTTAACATGACTCAGTAGGAAAAGAGTGGTAAGTGTATATCTATGGCGAAAGTGCCTCCCACTCCTGCGAGGAACTGGGTTCACCAGCGACCAGGTTGTACTAGCCCTCCCACTCCTCACCTACAAAACGCGTTTCAACAACACAAGTGTTACACAAACAGTCTCAACAATAACTGCAGCCATTCACTTTACCTTCATTGTGACAAATAAGTGTGCAAAGGAAACGGACAAACAAACTCACGCAAGAGAAGAAGAGACGCATTAGTGATAAAATAATAGCGAATGACAACCAAATACTTGCAAGGTTATGCTTCTTCGCACTAGATTAATCGAGTTCCATCCCTATCAAACCGACAATCTGGTCGTCATGAGCTAAGATAAAACAAATATGCCACCAGCACTTTTTGCTGGAAAGAAGTAAACGAAGTAGGCATCAAAGTTAGGCATTGAAACACCTCTGCGTCGTTGGCATTTAAAAGTCACCTTATTTAGCACTCGCGCACGGCTCAGCAAATAAGCGCATAAACGGAGCAAACTAACAAGTGAAGAGGCTTACTCATACACATTATAATGAAGTACTAAATATGCATAATGTTCCCCACCATTTTAAGAGAATTGGTCGCCTTTGCCCACGGTGGCACCAATGGATAACGGCCTTGTACAGTAAAACGAACACACTGAAAAGTTCATTTGTAATTTCCATTGTACATTTGCCCAACATTAGATTTGAGAGTATAAGTATACAGAGGATAAAAATTAGGTTGGCATTTGAGTTAATTGCTACCAGAAATGGCCTAAAGCAATTGCTACTCCGATTTAAATCCACTGTTTTTGCCTTGACAGAGTTTTTAGCAAAACGCCTTCCAAATTGCATATATTTATGGCACTTAACATGTCCAGCAGAACAAACATTCTTCCACAGCATAATCCATTGGGCGTTTTGTTCAGCATGATGTGACGCTAGCTTCTTAGCGATTTGTCTTCTTAGTATTTTATCTTGAATAACTGCGCCATTCATGCCTACTTATGCTCTCAGCGTCGGCGTGAATGCCTGGCTGGTGAGCTTTGGCCTCTCCCCTCGTCAGGTGGCTAATTTTCCTACTGACTGATGGTCAGCAGTGGTTATAAAATGAGCGCCTCTTCATAACTTGCGACCCCGTGCGGTGCTGATGTGTTGCTTTGGTGTGTGTGAACCTTCATTCGAGTTGATTTGCGGTGGATAGAGAGGTGAAGATGTGAGAAGAACCGTCGGTTCAATGATATCTCAATAAAATCATAACGTAACCTAAGTTAGCGGTGAGTTGGGAGTAGAGTGTGTAGCGTCCCGAGACTCCCTTTAAGGTAAAGGAAGGCATAGTACTGGGGCAGGATATATGTTCCGGAAACAGAGGGCTAGAGGGCTGTTGGCACGGTCCGGATGCCGGCCAACTGACTAGTACAATATGGCCACCCAAGTGACCGGAGCCGGCAGTTGGAACAAACACAGTATTACAGAGTGTTTCTTTGTGCATGTGTATTCAATGTCGTTGCAGTAATATCAGGACGTAATGTATTTGTTCTCCTTTGGCAATATGTGTCTCTCAAGGTGTTGCTGCTTGATTGATGCTAATGAATTCTTCCCACCGACACCTGTGTCATTCGCTGAGCAATGGAGGCGAGACATGAGCACATGCCAGAACGACAGTAATGAGGAGGAGGTGCAGGTTTAGCATAAAGTCTCTAGTAATGTATATAGGATTGTGTCAGACTACCTCGAATTTTGCGGAACACATGGTCAGATGAAGAAGGAGGAAGTGGGTAGGAAAGATAGGAAGGGTGGTGTTAGAGAGGTTAGTATGTACTCACTGGTTCGAAGCGCAGACGATAGTGGGCGGACTGGAGAATGACATCGTGCGCAAAGTAGTGGAAAGGAGAGAAGGGAAGGGATGCTGGAAGGGATGGAACAAAAAAGAAAGGGAGGAAGAAAGGAAGGAAGGGTGGGAGGGAGGGAGGGAGGGAGGAAGGAAGGAAGGAAGGAAGGAAGGAAGGAAGGAAAGATGGAGAGGAAAAGGGAAGGGAGTAGATGAGTACATGACCCATAAATTTATGAGGAAGCATGATATCCTACACCAAGGGAACCCTCCTCCTTACCCCACTCACTTTACAGCTGCAGAACATTGGGATCTCTTGCTATTGTGCGTACGCCTGGAAGAATCTTAGCATTTGAGTGATGCGTGGTCCTCAAATGCAGAGACACGTAAGATGTGGTGGGAGAGTGAGGAGCTGTGACTTCGCCCCCCTTCGGTGACTCACAATTGCAATGGCTTTGAAATGTGTGCAGCTATTCGATCGCTGGCAGGGGAGACATCTCATATCTGGCATACTTCGTTGGCAGATCTGTGGCGTTCCGTAGCCATGGGAATCTTTTTCACTGCTACGTAGATTTGGAAGGCAGCAGCACTTCCCTCGCAACACACTCTGCATTTCTAAATCATTCCTCAAACACTACACGCCTCTGTTGTTGCAGTGCACATCTTTGATATTTTCTACTCACCGAGGAGAACCTGCCTTGTTGGACGAACTGCAAGTGAGCAAGAAGCAGTGGTTCGTGCTCTCTGGAGGTGCGGTTAGACAGCTGTCCCTGCCCCAAGAACTAGTGCCACAGTGCTGCCAACTCGCGGTGTGCCTTTCGGCGATTGCACATGAGCAGTCGTCTCGCACTAAGGGGGCATGGCTCGACGCATTGGCTACACGTTGTGACGCTGTTCCCTCGGTAGAGCAATTAGCCATTTGGCGAGATGAAAAGCAAAGCGCATCAGAAACAAGGTCAAAAGCCGAGCATTTACTGCACGCCGTGAACAGGGGTGAGCATTACTGGCGCAATCAATCAAAATAAGGGGTTAGAACGACAAGTCTTTAAATTCCTGGCATAAAAACATGCTAAAAGAAACGGCTAGGGGATTGTGTTGGGATATGCTATGGCAGAAATTCAGTCTTATTACATGCTTTGGCCGTTATAAACGTGCGCAGCCCTAAAGCATTTCCCTAATGGAATTTGGTAGGAAGCAAACAAGCACTTTTCACTTCAAATTAAGAATTGTTTCAGGTCTTTTGTAAAAGCACCTGGTTTTTTATTCCATGTACACGTCTCCTCTTAAACTCGGCGTTAGGGCAAATGCGCTTTACGAAATAAAAATGCAGCAATTTTAGCACGCTTGTTTTACTGTGCGATGGTATTAGCCAATATGTAATACCAATCAAGGGGCGGAGGTGATGCTGGGGTTTGTTTGGCGTTAATTTCGATTAACAGGGCTCAATTCGCTTAAAAGTGTTGAAATCATTGTGAGCATTTTGTACTTGATTACCATATGCATTAATAAGTTTCTTTACTTGTTGCTGCGCCCCATTTATGACGCTTATTTGCCAAAATGTGCGCGAATGCTAACTTAGACTTCTGCCAAATATTAATCACCGCAGAGATGTTTATTTACCAACTTCGATGCCCAGTCATTTTTGTTGCGAAATGCCTCTGAGGACACCAATGTAACTTGAGCAATTTACGAACGCTTTGTCATTTTGGTAACGATGCGTGTCGATTTATCAATTACCAAGAATTCTGGCCTTACAAGTGCTTGGTTGTTGTTCATTGTTTTATCACTAGTAAGTGGCTTACGTGCGATTGTTTGTCCGTTTCCTCGGTGCACTTGTTTGCCACAATAAGCTGGAAGGAGTAAGTGCATTTATTGTTGGCACTGTTTGTTTCACAGCTACAATGCCTAATTAGGCTGCACAATGCTCACAGTGAGTGGGAGAAGTTCCTGCGTCAGTTTGGTGAATGGTTTGTCTGATGGATGATGGTGGGTTGTGACTAATGAGGCCTAATTTGGCGAAAGAGGATTTAGCTTCATTGAGTACTTCGTGCTCTTCTTTACAATCATGTGCCTTTCTATTTGTACACGTGCTGTTTATTCATTTCCTCAACCTAGTTACTGCAAAGGCTCTTTGTTTTGCGAGCGGGAAACCTACCACGCCTATTTTTTTGTGAACAGAACTTGAACTGTCGAAGTATGATTGCTTCGGCACTGTATTGCATGGTCTGCTAGCTGAGTAGCGTTGGATTTGGATTGATGAGGTCCAAATTGTTGGATGCAGTTAAGAATCAGCCACATGCTTGCCTCTTCGCCACCTTGTTGAAGACGTTTCGGAGCTGGGCTTCTGCAGACTAATGAGGATTGTTTGTCAGTTTGTTAGATAAGTTAGTATTTCAATGAAGGCGGATTTTGATCGACGTTATCTGATGTATTTGGAAGAGTTGCGACCTTACAATCGGTCGGTTGTGACTCATTATTTTTGCTAGAGTGAGCAGAGGAGCTAAATAAAGTTAAGACAGTTGAGACGTGCTGATTGCCAGCTGCAACGCCCAGTCACGTGTATTTTTGACTGCAATAGACCTCTGGCGAGAAAGTGAGGTTTCTTTGGCAATTGTTTCGTGCTTTATGTCCACATATTACTAAGGATGCATTTTGATTAATAAGGTGGGACTTACTGAGAAGGCTTTTAGCCTTGCTACGTACTTGGTTGTGACTCCCTATTCCCCTCACAAACAGGCCCCATTCTATTTGATAACACTTGTTCATCCGTTTATTTCCCAACTGGGCAATACTTTGGATGAGTTTATGGTGTTGTTTTTGCTGTTGTGTTGAATGGCTTAATCTTGTAATGGCGATGGGTTTGGAAGAGTGGGCGTAATCTGTTGGACAGGGTTGAGAATGCACCACATGCTTGGCTCTCTCTCCTCTCTTTCTTGCCGAAGGTGTTGCGGAGCCTAACCTCGACGTGGGTTAATTGCTTTCATCATCAGCACAATTGGGTAGAGCATTTGTTGGGTAAGCAGGGAGGCATCACCTGGCAGTAATGAATGCGAATCTGGCCTGCAACCTGCGCATGACGCCTTAACGACCGTGTCCCCTACGACTCCGCACTACGAATTAGCACCACCGTCCCGTTGACTAAGTGAGAAGGCGCTCTACTTAACAGAAGGAATGTATTCCGACCAACAGTAGCATGTAGGTTGCCAAAGATGCAGAGGAGTCCGCTTCAGCAAGGCAGTTTGGGCAGATGTGCCAGCCAGCCAGCCAGAGAGCCAGATCGCCACACTGCCAGGCAGCCGGAGAGGCAGGCAGGCAGCTAACTAGTCAGACAGCCAGCCAGCTAGTGCAATATGGTCACCCGAGTGACCGAAGGCGGCAGTCCAGACAAACGTAGCACTACAGTAATACAATAATTTTAGTTACAGACTAGCCTTTCCCTACAAGTTAAGCACCTTCATCATCATCTTCATCAAGTCTTATCCACCCACACTTCTCGCACAATCTCACAACGTTTGGCACACTGCCGCAATCACTGCTTGCTACTTCGTCGTACAGGTGCTCCTCCTCCGCCTCCTCACCAACTTGCGTCTGGTAGGCGCTCATCATTCTTCTCCATCGCTCCTCCAGCGTCATGGGCAATGGTGGAGGCATCGCAGTGAAGACGGCTTCCACACTCGCCTCTGCATCACTCAAAGTTGCTTCCCGCATACTTTCTTCCATGCAACTCGAGTTGTTCGCGAAGAAGCTTAGCCGTCTGCTCCTCTCGCCTCCTTCCTCCATGTCATCGTTCTTCATACCTAAGTTCGGGTGCAAATTGTGGTTGTAATAAGTACCCTCAAAGTCACTGATCTCCTCTCTCCCTTCGAGGCCACCATCGGAGCTGAATGTGGGTGGGTCGGCAACAGTGTCGTAGTATGTGCCCTCCCTTACATCGTAGCCGTGTGCTTCCTCACCCTCTTCATTGGCCCACTGAGGGTGAGGCATGGTTGAGGGGAGAGGTGGGAGTGGATCGTTCGGGTTCCTCCTCCTCGTCCTACTCAACACCCAGTCTGTCGTTGATTCTGCGTTGCTGGAAACGTTTGTATGCTTTGCTCTGGTGAAGAATGACCTCATTTTTTGAGAGAAGTTGAAAAATCCCATGTCGCAAAGGCAGTATAGCTGAATTAGACGAGTGTTGTGACTTATTTACTGACCTAGGCAATCGGAGAACGTGGTTCAGATGGAAAGGTAGATAAAGAGATAGATAGGGGGATAGAGGTACGGAATAGTTGGTGGGGTTGGGATGTGGACACCTAACTGGGTTGGAATGGTTGAGGCTAGGGGACTGTAGAAGAGCCGAGGCATCAAGCACATGCGATCTTCGAAACGATTACTGAAACTAACCAGTTTGAGTTATAGTCGGCTCAATAGAAATGGTTGTCCTGAAGGAGACTTCGCCGCAGTCTCGCAGAAGGCGAGAAAGGCGGAGACTTGGGTGTGGCTACGGGGATGAGAGACGACAGAGGCTGTTTAACGCGCCACGAAGGCGGGCGTCTTATGAGGCCTGCAATCTGGGACGTTAATTGGGACGATAGCGGCTGAGGTGGGAATGGAATTCGGTGTTGGAACGGCAGTGTTAGTGAACTGTGAGAGCTGTTTGCCAGCGCCGCCTTGCATCGGGCACGGAGGTTCGGTGGAAAAAGTCTTCCACCGGGTGGGTCCGCAGGGAAGACCAGCTTCACTGAACTACCTATCCTGAGCAACGCGGCATCGTCATCAATCTACAGGAGACTTGAACGGTGCCAGGATGAGCACGTTAAGTGGGAGGTGTGTGTGTGCGCCGTCGGCATGGTGACTAGTGGGTAGACACTCCTTACTTCTGCAGAGTATGCCACTCCATGATCGTCGTCGACGTGTGGTAATGGAAGGGAGCGAAGCCTTTTGCTACAGTCGTGCCCTCCACCAATGTCTCTCATCACTACGAGTGAGGCAACCCTGTGGCAGAAGGGGGCACGGGTGCAGGCAGTGCTTTGGAGGCTGAAAAAGGTTTTCCACTTCCAAATGTTATCCCTAAGAGGCCACCCCTAGGCACAGTGGTAAATGCACCAGCCATGAGAGCGTACGGTATTTCCCCAACTTCAACTCTTCCCGATTACACCTGGATGCCTACGCTACGGCTTCCGCACTCCTTATCAAGACTACTTTTTGTTGGTACACACGGCCTGTATCTCGTATCGCCAAATCGTTGTTAGCAGGACTATGGTTTGGAGTTAAGTCAATTAAGATGATGCAGGACGGTTGAAGGTTGTGGTTTCTGAGGCGGGATTGAGCCGTTATATTATTTTAACCATGCAGCCACAACAGTTGGGTGAGGCCGCTCGACAGTAAAAGACAAAGACCGTTGAGACAACATCATGTGACTGGGGTGCGGGCGGTGAGACAGTAGGAGTAGGAGAAGAAGGAGACGACGGCTCATCAATCAACAGTGCAGAAAGAACTGACAGGGCTAAGGGCGATCGACGCTCCCTGTTCACTTGGTTCCACTGTACCTACCCTGGGGTTGTTTTAATTCCCTCCGTAAGGCAGGATAAGGAATAGGAGGGCGCGCCCGTTCTTGTGGTCCACCGCATCGGCGTCCAATGAGGATGTAGTGGGCTCGGCCAGCGGTTGGACATCAGGTTCGTCGGTGTCAGGAGGAGTCCCTGACGCTTCCTGTTTGCAGCCTCGACCAACTGATTGAGGTCGTTGGTCTTCACGGCGTGCAGTAACTATCAAGATCCTTCAGGTTAAGGTTGTACTCCTCCCTTCACTGCTAACCTCCATTCATTTTCGACTATATGCGTGGCTGTCAGCCTATGTCTGGTGGCTCGGCGTCTGCCAGTATCTAGGCCCCACCTACCCACCCACCCAACCAGGATGACCGAAGCAATGCCACATGGCATTTTGGCAGAATGGTTTCTATTCCATATACCAACACCCACCATTCAATAACCACCTTCGCCTCCACCCGCTTCCACCCGCGTCCTTCATGCTGCTAAGCTACCATCCTTCCATGGGGTAGGGAGGGGGACAAGGTGACCAGGTGCATAGAGTTGGCCAGCGATTGCTCTCGCTGTTCTATGGCCACTTGGCACAGCGTCTCGCAGCAATGGTCCATGGCGAAGCCAGCAGTGACTCCTCAGTTTGTTGCTGCCAGGAGCGGCTGCTGCGGAAGAGCGCGGATGATCAGCGACACTCTCTGCTGCTGAGGGTAAGGATGTAATTGGACGTTAAGCCTAACGGTTTTCATCCAGTCCTCAAAGTTCATACCATCTTTGAAACGGAGAAGTTCCGCCAACGCTGACACCAATGTAGACGAGTCATTCATTCCCTCCTCTTCCCATTTTCTCACCCTGCTATTAAAAGACAGGCTGTCAGGGGACATCATTTATATGTGCACAATACGGATAACTATTTTATGACATTTACCATGTTCAGTAAAGCAACCATTCCTCCGTCCCACCTGCCCAAATTGGAGGAGTGGTGAAGAACCAGTGCCGTTCCAACAAACCCAACCTACCGACATAGGGACGCAGAAATGTGTGTGCGTGTGTGTGTGTGTAATGAAGGGAGCAAACCCACTTTTGCGACTACGTCTGTAGCCTTGTTGCATCTGCGTTGCGTCAGATCTCATCCCCTCTCTAGCTGCCACAATTGGCCAAGCTATCGTCCGAACCTGCCACCTAGGCTAATCGCTCCCATCCCTCTTCCTCTATTGTTCTTTCCGGCTTTGAAAAGTGCATTCAGGTAAATAACGCTATGGAACAAAGCATGATTACACATCTCGCACGCCATTCTCCCCATAATCGCTCGACACGACACGACACGACACGACGACTCAAGGCCATCCAGGATGGACGAGCGTCGCCATGCCAACAAGTGCGAAAGATGTACGCGAATGGATAGAAAAAAAAGGCGCAATTTCCCAAATCAATTCAGGCCTTCTTGAATCATAAGTAAATAACTAGGCGACTGTTCAAATCTTGCACAAAATTTGCTCTTCAGGCGAGGAAAGGAAGGAATAGGAGTTTGAGGTTCCGAAATGAATGTATATCAAGAAGCAAACACCGTGGTTCTGCCTGTGCGTCGCATATCAGCAGAAGTGAGCCATGCATTCACTGTGGCGCAGGAGAGAAGACAGGCGTAGCTAGCGCTGCAATAACCAATCTCCCCTAGCAACGCAATAAGTAATTACCTACTGGTGGGGTTAGGATGTCAGAGATTTGGTGCAGTGCTTCGAGGTGGAGGCATATGAACCCTTCATAGGCGCCTTCATTGGCGTGGACCATAAATCGTACTTATGGGTAACTGGCAGGTAGGAGAATAATATGCAGGCTCCTCAGGTCGGAACATCGGAGGCTATGAACATTGAAGCGGATTCGGGGTGCATGGGAACTTCCAACCCAATTGAACACATGATCCCACCGTCAGAGACCTCGAGATTCACGTGGAATGCGTGAAACGCCCATCTACCATTCCCTCCTCCCTAGGAGAAGGCAGCAACAGCCTCTACTTAGGTGGTGCCGTGTGGTGGGGTGAGGTGGGGTGAGTTGGGTTGGGTTCAGTGTCCCTTCAGTTAAAGGCATTTATCAAACATGCAGACTCAGGGTCTAAAGACGCATTTATTTCTCCATCTTTAAAATACACCGTCTTACACAATGTAGTGAGGAAGTAGAGTTTCGCGATATTTTCTCTCGATCTAACAAGCACGCAATAACGAGTGAGGTAAGTGGTTCAATGCACAAACGTACACAAAGACTTGAAGAAAAAACAATGTTGGAGTGCACAGAGGCTGAGAGTAGTAGAAAAAAACAAACCTACGATTTAATTTAAAGCATCGGGTCTGGTTGGAAATAGGTCATTTAAGGCCGATCCTGCATTTCACCTGCCTTTCGTCCTGACTTCGAGATCGGCGTTGTAATCAATGCGGGTGAAAGGAAGGATTCTCGTTCAACACAATGTCTGGTGCAATCATGTCAACCTAACACTTCAAATCATTGACGCTGCTTTCGTCTTACGAAGGCAATCAGCACTGAGTAGCACGTCCCAAACTAATACCAACCAAAAACATAATAAATTGTACCGTCCAGGTTTCTCCCCCATCCCCACCTTCAACCGCGATGGTTGGTGGTTGGTGGTTGTGCAGCCTGATCAGGTAGTATGGTCGTGAAACAAACTGTAGAGGAATCTCGCCTCTCCTCCCTTTCCCTTCTTCCTGCTCTTCTATTAGGAGGCAGTGTTTTATGGGACATCTTTAACATGACTTAGTAGGAAAAGCGTGGTAAGTCCATACCTATTGCGGGGGTGCCTACCACTCCTGGGAGAAACTGCGTCCACCCGCGACCAGGTTGCAGTAGTCCTCCAACCTCTCACCTACAAAACACATTTCAACAACACATCCCTCACATAAACAGTCTCTACAATAACTGTAGTCATTTCTTTTACCTTCATTGTGGCAATCAAGTGCACCAAAGAAACGGACCAACAAGCTCACGCAGCAGAAAAAGAGACGCGTTAGTGGCAAAAAATAATAGTGAATGACAACCAAGTACTTGAAAGGCTATGCTTCTTCGCATTAGGTTAATCGAATCCCATCGCTATCATCAAGTGCCCAGACAACATCAATATGTCCTCGTCTTTTTTTCGCCGTAAAAAAGTAAACGGACTAAGCACCTAAGCCAGAAATAAAACACACCTGCGTCGTTGGTAATTAACAGTCACCTAATTTAGCACTTGCACACATTTCATCAAACAATCCATAAATAGAGCAAATCAAGAAGTAAAGAGGCTCACTCATACACTTTACAGCCAATTACGAAATGTGCACAATGTTTCCAACTTCATGAAGCAAATTAGGTCTCATTTATCCCAAGTGGCATCAATGAACTTACAGCATCACCTACATTCCTCTGGACCAATTCTAATCTGTGGATAGCAGCGTGGCACAGTAAAACAAACACACTGAAAAGTGCATTTATAATTGTCAGAGTACATTTACCCCAACATTAGATTTGTGTGCACACCATTGTTTTGCTTTGACAAAATTGCTTAGCTAAAGGGTATCCGCACTATGGTTTCGCAGTGACCATCTAATTTGTGGAGGAGGCGAGTGTGACGAAGGCGTTAACTAAGTAGTTGAATGAGTAATGAGGCAGTAGCATCTGAGGCGTGTAGGCGTACTTAGCCCGTGGGCAGAAGCAGAAATGCCTGCTTACGAAACCTCCAGATGCACGCAGTCTTTTTCGCAGTGGTGACCAAGCACCCACACCTAAGGCTCATCGAGTGGAGTCAGAAATGCCAAACAATTAATAAGCCCACATCAATCATCAACCGCTGACCAACTGGAAACAAGGATATACGTGGAAACTTGAACAGGGGTACTTCGCGCAATTTAGTGTGGTTCTACTTCATCCAAAACAGGGTCCAATTAAATGCGATGCCATTTCAATGCCTTGACATCACCAAAATCAAGCTGCTTAGAGCATTTGGTCACAAAGAAGAGACACATTGCACTACTGCCCGCCAAACCTTTACCGATAACAACACGAAAACTGGACTAAAAGCTGACTCTCGCTTCAGCCCTAGAACAAGGCTTGAGCCCTGTCGGTTGCAGCGTGTGTTCTCCAAGACCTAGCAAGTGACTTCAGCGAACTTCGCTGGAAACCGAACAAACTTTCTCCACCATCTCATGTTTTATCGAGCTTCCCTGAAGGGCCGTCCCACCAGATGTTACAGGTTCGCAGCCCACTGCTCGTCGCCTTCGCTGCCTTTTGGTCTCTGTGAAAGAACCCTCTTGTAATACTTTGTTTGTTCGAACTACCGGTTTGGGCCACTTGGGTGGCCATCTTGTTCTAGCCGGTTGGCCACCCTCCGGGCCGTGCCAACAGCCCCCAAGCCCTCTGTTTCCAGAATACATGTATTCTATCCTTAGTACTATGCTTTCTTTTACCCTAAAGGGAGTCTCGGGACGCTGCATTGGTGGCAGCGGAAGGCGGACCCGACTTTGATGAATTTTATCCTGCTCCATGCCGCTTCTGGCAAACGTCGGCGTTGTAAAAGAAGTACATGTGTTACGGAGGGGAGAATCTCTGGTATCTCGTAACAGAAGGGTTGAGATCGATGTTCATCTTCGACATCTCCCTCGCCCTCGTGTTCGACAGGGAAGCTATTAACAACTAAAGCGACACTAGCCGTGGACTCCTAGCCCAGTGGATCTGCTCTCTTTTTTACCTCGGGCGACTCGTCGTCCTTCGTCAAAGTGCGCATCCACATATGTAGAATGTGCAGCACGCGGTGTAGATTAATCTCCCTTTCCCACCTCTTCCCATCTTTCCACCCTGCTACTAAAAGACACAGTGTTACAATCTCAACAATAACTGAAGTCATTACTTCTACCCCCATTGTGGCAAACAAGCGTACGAAGTAAACGGACAAACGAGCGCACGCAAAAGAAAAAGAGACACACTGTTGATGAAAATAATGAATAGCGACCAAGCACGTCGCATTATACTAATCGGATTCCATTGCTATCAAAGTGCCAAGATAATATCAAAAAGTCCTCAAAGGCACTTCACAGTAAAGGTAAACTGACTTGACATCCACGTTGGATAACAACAACACCCATGCTCCATTAGTATCCAAAAGTCACCTTATTTAGCACTCGAGCATAAATGGAGCAAACCAACAAGCAAGGGAGCTCACTCATACACAGTACAATCAAGTACTAGGTGTGTACAATAGTTTTAGCAGCTTAAAGCGAATTAAGTCTCAGCCACTCACATTTCGCCGCATCAGCTTTAGTCAGTGGTCCATGACGTGGTAGAGTAAAACAAACACACTAAAGTGTGCATTTGTGGTTTTCATAGTACACTAACCCAACATTAGATCTGAAAGCATGGGCATAAAGGGGATGAAAAGTAGGTGGTAGATTGAGTGTGATGGCAATTAGAAAGAATCTGAGTCAATTAACAGTCTAATTTAAATCATTGTTTTGACTCAGTGGATCTTTAGTAAAACGGTTTCGAGGTCGCACATATTTATGGCATTTAACGTGTTCAGCAAAGCGAACACTCTTCCGCAACTTGATGCAGCATACTCCATTAAACGGTTCGCTTAGCATGTTGTATGGCCAGCTTCTCAACAACTTGTCTTCTTACTATTCCTGCTGGGGATGCATTGCAATCGTTCACTTTTGGCAATATGGTGCCTCTCAAGGTGTTGGCATTGTCATGAATTGCTTCAACCTGCCAAGTCGAGCAAAGTGGAGTGATGATAGAGGGAGAATGGACACTAGGAGAAAGAATGTGAACATTGGGTTGCTTCTCAAGCTCCGTGTGGTGACCGTTCATCAAGCTGTGTGGGTGTCTGTCGCTGTCCTGATTTCGGCCTCCTTCCTGATTGCTCTGGGACACCCACACCCAAGTTACTATTTGCACGCCATTGACTGCGACTGCTGTTCGTTGTTGCGGAGGACATACGGGTGGACATGAGCTGCTCAGCAAGAAGATCGCTTTCATTTGCAGTAATGAAGGTGATGGAGGGTGGGTGCGTTTGTTTCATTCTTTTCTGAGAAGGGGTAGACGCGATTAATAGTCTGGCTGTAGCTGGTGCGAGCATTGAGGAGAAGTAGCTGTGGGAGTGTAGCGGTGAGTTTATCTGTCCAGCAGACAAATCCGCATTGCTGCTAGAGTAAAGGAAAATGCTGTTGCAGTTGCTTACCTAGGTGTTGTTGCTGTTGTTGCCGTTGTAGTAGTAGTAGTTGTTGTTGGCTTTCTTTAGTAGATGATTGTTAGAACTCAGGTTCCTTTCGCTAGCTGACTGAATGACCCAGTCTCACTAGCACGAGCAGCTAATGGGGCGTGCGCAGATAAATGTCCTGCAGGTTTGGGCAACAGACCTCATCGGTTTGACGTACTTTCGCCATCCGCACGCAGAAGCCTGGACTCCAATGGAGCTCTCTAACTTGGTTGCCGTGTTATCAGTGGTAGTGGAGTTAATTAGGAAGGTAGTGCAAAGATAGTTAGTAGTATCCCTAGTCGGACTTGCTACTATGACATAGACTGCACAGATCACTTAGAATTCGTGTCGTCGCGTCTTAACGAGAGTCGTCAGCATTCCTGTTGGGATGTGTTGGGATGCGCAGCGGCTACAGGAATCTAACCGCCGTAACCAGAAAGGCTGCTTCCTATTTATCTCACTTTAATGACTCGTTAGTTGTCGTGCACGGATTGAGGTGGTTTTCGGCTCTAAACTTAAAATCTGGCTGCAGCAAGTGGAAGCAGTGGAGAGAGGTAGAGAGAAGACAGCTGTTAGAGTGTTAAACGGGCTGTATGCATTGCAGACAGTGCCTTTCGCGCTCTGTGATGCCGCAGCTACCTTCCATTGCCTGATGCAGACGGCAACAATGCGGCTTTCTCTAAACCACCACATAATCTACCTCAGTGGCATTATTGTCTTTGTGAAGACATGCGGCAGCACAGTGCCAATCATAGATCCCAAGAAATGCCATTTCCGTCAACGTTCGTTTACATTTTATGGTACCGTCTAATGCACTTCTGCCTGCTTTGACAGCTGGTAGCAATGGCAGTGATAGTGGCAGTGGCGGTGGCAGTGGCAGTGGCAGACGAATGCACTAATCGCTTAGGAGCAAGGTGTGCATGGGTAGAGGGAATGAAGGATTAGTATGTGGGAGAGAACTGCGGCGATCAGAGGTAGGACTCGGCTCCCAGATTGTCACGTGTTACTTCGTGATTCAAGTGTCACGTTCGCGTTATCCGGTGGAGCCGCAATTCCAATTCCATCATAACTAAAGGCCAATTCTACAGCGACTGCCTCAGTCGATGCAATTCTGTTTGGCAGTAAACGCTATACAGAAGTGGATGTCACAACCGTGCTGCCACTCCTACCAATCACTGCACGTCTAGCTACAATAATAGAGCTAGCAATTTTAATACTGTGGTAGCAATTCGATGGAGGGAAATGGCGCTGATGAATGCTTGGGGGGAACCCTGCCCTCACAAATGCCTCGCATCTCACACAAGTGATTGCACTCGCCTGCTATCACAGGAGCGCCTTCGTGTCGAGGAACTGAGTGCATGCAGCCACATCGAATTGCGCCTTCGTCACACTCGCCTCCTCCACAAATTAGATGGTCACTGCGAAACCATAGTGCGGATACCCTTTAGCTAAGCAATTTTGTCAAAGCAAAACAATGGTGTGCACACAAATCTAATGTTGGGGTAAATGTACTCTGACAATTATAAATGCACTTTTCAGTGTGTTTGTTTTACTGTGCCACGCTGCTATCCACAGATTAGAATTGGTCCAGAGGAATGTAGGTGATGCTGTAAGTTCATTGATGCCACTTGGGATAAATGAGACCTAATTTGCTTCATGAAGTTGGAAACATTGTGCACATTTCGTAATTGGCTGTAAAGTGTATGAGTGAGCCTCTTTACTTCTTGATTTGCTCTATTTATGGATTGTTTGATGAAATGTGTGCAAGTGCTAAATTAGGTGACTGTTAATTACCAACGACGCAGGTGTGTTTTATTTCTGGCTTAGGTGCTTAGTCCGTTTACTTTTTTACGGCGAAAAAAAGACGAGGACATATTGATGTTGTCTGGGCACTTGATGATAGCGATGGGATTCGATTAACCTAATGCGAAGAAGCATAGCCTTTCAAGTACTTGGTTGTCATTCACTATTATTTTTTGCCACTAACGCGTCTCTTTTTCTGCTGCGTGAGCTTGTTGGTCCGTTTCTTTGGTGCACTTGATTGCCACAATGAAGGTAAAAGAAATGACTACAGTTATTGTAGAGACTGTTTATGTGAGGGATGTGTTGTTGAAATGTGTTTTGTAGGTGAGAGGTTGGAGGACTACTGCAACCTGGTCGCGGGTGGACGCAGTTTCTCCCAGGAGTGGTAGGCACCCCCGCAATAGGTATGGACTTACCACGCTTTTCCTACTAAGTCATGTTAAAGATGTCCCATAAAACACTGCCTCCTAATAGAAGAGCAGGAAGAAGGGAAAGGGAGGAGAGGCGAGATTCCTCTACAGTTTGTTTCACAACCATACTACCTGATCAGGCTGCACAACCACCAACCATCGCGGCGAAGCCGCCCGCCGTGGTGACCATGGACCCCAATCGGTTGGTTGGGGCTGCGAGTAGGAAGCTGGAAGGACACTCCCGCCGTCTTCTCCTTGACTCGGGCAGGGCCAAGTCCCTAGTGAATGCCTAAGCTACCCCAGCTCTGCGCTGCAATTTGTGCACTGGTCCTTCCTCTAAAAAAGTACTCACAGCAGATGGGAGGAAGGTGATGGTAAAGTGGGAGACGTAGTTGAAAGTGTCGATGGGGAGGAAACCTGGACGGTACAATTTATTATGTGTTCGGAGTTGGTTGGGACGTGCTGCTCGGTGCTGATTGCCCTCGTAAGTCAATAGCAGCATAATAGCAGCACTTTGGAAGAGGTGAGTTGTTGGTGGGTCGAGATGTTCAAAGACGGCATTACAAAACCCTTTGTTTGCGCGTTTATTTGGCCAAAGGCAGCGCAGCTGCTAAATTTGATGGCTGTTATTGTCTTCTATTTCCCACCTTCCATGTGTGGTGCGTTTATTTTTTACTACGAAATATCCTTGATGACTTAGTAATGCGTTTTTGCAGTTTGTAGTGGGTTTGTTTGAAACGACGTATGTCGATTAATGTTGCCCTTTGTCAGGAAGAATGCAGAACTTGCAATTACTTGGTTGTCGATTATTATTCCATCACCAATAAGTCCCTGTTTCACTTGCATACACCTGTTCATCCATTTTCTTCACATGCTTATTTGCTGAATTGAAGGCGAAAGAAATGAGTGCAGTTGCTGTTGGGACTGTTTGTTTCCCAGCTGCATTGCCTAGTCGGGTTAGTGTTCTGCTGCGCTATGCTTACAGTGCTTGGTGGAAATTGCTTCAGCAGTCCGTTATCAATGATGATTTGTCATTATTAATAACGGTGGATTGTGATTAATGAGACCGAACCTGACAAAAGGAGCTTTAGCTTCACTAAGATCTTGCTGCCTTTTTTACAAATACCTACCTTTTCTCTATTTCTTTAACCACACTTTCTGTTACGATTGTTTGTTTTGCAAGCACAAAACTTGCTATGCCTGTTTTTGTCTGAGCAGTGCTTTAATGGTGAAGAATAGTTGCATTTGTTTGGTTGTTGTGTGACGATGGATTTGGATTGGTGAGGTGCAACGTGTTGGATACGGTTGAGACCCTACCACATGCTTGGCTCTTCTTCTTCTTCTTCTTTTTCTCTTTATCCTTTTCCTTACTGTTGGAGACATAGCGGAGGGTGGATTGTACAGACTAATGAGGACGGAATCCGATCGATGCTATCCGATTTAATTCGAGGAGTTCCAAGTCTACAATCGCTTGATTGTGATTCATTATGTTTGCTAGAGTGAGGAGAGGAGCTAAATGAGGCTAAGACAGTTGAGACGTGCTGATGTCCAATTGCAACGCCCAGTCACGTGTATTTTTTACTGCAATAGACCTCTGGAGAGTGAGTAAGGTTTCTTTGGCAGTTGTTTAGAGTATTTTGTCCACACATTACTAAGGATGCATTTTGATTGATGAAGTGCAGCTTATTGAGAAGACTTTTAGCCCCATTTCCTACTGATGTGCCCTCTTTGTTTAATCACACTTGTTTACCGGTTTATATTCCAACTGCGCTATACGTTGACTGATTTCGTAAATTGTTTTGCCTTGTATTGTATTGAATGGTTGAATATTGCGATGACGATGGACTCGGAATAGCGGGGCCTAATGCGTTGGATACAGTACCATGTGCTTGGCTCTTTTTCCTCTCCTCATTATTAAAGATGTTGCTGAGCCTAACTTCGACGTGATTTAATTATCACCTTCATTCGCGCTTCAGGACGCACGCACTCACTCACTCACTCACTCACTCACTCACTCACTCACTCACTCACTCACTCACTCACTCACTCACTCACTCACTCACTCACTCACTCAGTATCTAATTGCACGAGAACTTGTGGGTTAAGAAACTCACAGCCTTTCTCTTTCTACTTCTCCTTCCAGCGTATCACTCTCCAACTCTGACAACGGCATGTGATTGTCGTAGTTGTAGCACTTATCCCCGTCCCACTCATATCCTCATTCGCGGTTAGATCGCAACTGCCGCAAAGTGTGGATGGGTGTGCCTGCCACAGTGTTATAATCGTCACTTTTCATTTCATCGTGCACATGTTCCCCTCACTGTCTTCCCTCTGTAGGTGTGCACCGCTCGCCCTTCTCGATCGGCGGAGTGCGGGTGCAGCGTTGGTGAGATAAGAATATCAGAGGGATTATTCACCCTACGCAGCGTCTTTCCTGTCTCTTCATTTGGAGAAGTACGATTTCAGTCTGCGCGATGCAGTGACAAAGCGCATTCCACTGAGACAGTGGCTGCTGCAAGTTGTCGAGTGTTGTGAGTTACTGATTGTCTGGGGGGATTCAATGGAGATGTTGGGTCTGCCGCCGAGTGGCGCACCTCTGTTCTGTGTAATAGTTCCCCACTCTCGCTCCTGGCTTCCTCTTTGAGATGTGGTAAAGCGGCGGCATTCAAAATACACTCCTTCCCTCCTTCCCTTGCATGAAAAGCAAATTTTGTGCAAGATTTGAACAGTCGCTCCATTATTTACTTATAATTTAAGAAGACCTGAAGTGATTTGGAAAATTGCACTTCTTGTTCTATCCATTCCCGTACACATTTCGCACTTGTTGGCATGGCGACGCTCGTCCACCCTCGTGTCGTGTCGAGCGGTTATGGGGAGAATGGCGTGCGAGATGTGTAATCATGCTTTGTTCCATAGCGTTAGTTACCTGCATGTACTTTTCAAAGCGAGAAAGAACAATAGAGGAAGAGGGATGGGAGCGATTAGCCTAGGTGGCAGGTTCGGACGATAGCTTGATGAATTGTAGCAGCTAGAGAGGGGAGGAGATCTGACGCAACGCAGATGCAGCAAGGCTACAGACGTAGTCACCAAAGTGGGTTTGCTCCCTCACTTAATCACACACACACTCTTCTGCGCCCCCATGTCGGTAGGTTGGGTTTGTTGGAACGGCACTGGTTCTTCACCACTCCTCAAATTTGGGCAGATGGAACGCTAAAGCATCAATTGACAAACAAGTGGCAGATGTCTTGGAAGTGGTAGGGCACACGAAAGTTAATTACAAAGGAGGTAAGTGAGTGTATCGTCTGTGGGTGGTAGGATAGAAGAGACGTATTCCTAGCTGCGCTTTGTGGAGAGCAAGACAGGAAGTTGACCTAACTGGGACTGAGGTCTGGCTACATTGTAGGTGAGGAGGAAGTGCCCCAGGGGGACTGACGCAATGACTGACTGGCTGGCTAGCTGCCCGGCTACCTAGCAGCCATCTGCTGGACATCTCCTTTATCCCATTTCGCCATCCAAATGTCTCCTTGTCACTCTTTCTGTCTCCACTGAATCTCGCTCCAAGAACTTTTCCAATTCCACGCGCGCTTTTCTCCGCTCTGCGCGCGGCCCTGCCTGTTGCCCGTACGGATAGCGTGCCCTCTCAGAGAGTCTAGCCACTTCATCAAGCCTCATCCACCCACACTTCTCGCACAATTTCACAAGGTCTGGCACACTGCCGCAATCACTGCTTGCTACTTCATCGTACACGTGCTCCTCCTCCTCCTCCTCCTCCTTACCAAATTGCGTTGTTGTTTAGAGTTTTTTGTCTGCACAGTGCTAACGATGCATTTTGATAAATGAGGTGTAACTTATTGGGAAGAATTTAGCCTTACTAAGTACTTGGCTGTGGAGTGCTGTAAAATACTGATACTCTGGGAGGATTCAATGGAGATGTCGGGTCCGCCACTGAGTGGCGCACCTCTGTTCTGTGCACTAGTTCCCCACTCTCGCTCCTCGCTTCCTCTTTGAGATGTGGTAGAGCGGCGGCATTCCAAATACACTCTTGATGCAGTATAAGACTTGGAGAGTCGGGTTTGCATAGCGTGGATGGGAGGTGTTGAAGGGTGTGTTTTTCCTTTCAGTTGTGGATTCGCATAAATGGTTGAGTTATAGTCGTCAAAGAGGCTAGTTCGTGACGGCCAACTCCGTAGACAGCGGTTCCTTCGTCACAATTGAGGTGATATTACACCAGTAGGCTCCTCATTCCAGCCTCACGTGTTGAACAGGCCGCTCACACGTAGCATTGATAAGCTCTAACTGGAGTCATCAGTAAGTGGGTAGAGCAGTGAGGAACACGCGCGGCCAAGTCTATGCGGACGAAATAGTGTTAAGTGGGGGCGGGAGCGATTTAGGTGGAGAGCAAAACAGTAGGATTGTAGTGTGTGTGTGTGCGTGCGTGCGTGCGTGCGTGTGTGTGGGGAGGATGGACGGGATGCGCGATTGTAATCTACTCGACAACGTGAGCTGCACGCGCACCTTACTGACGAGTGGTGGAAGTGCGCTTTGACAGATGGCATACCCTAGGAAGATCAGATTGGGAAAAGGCAGAGAAAAGGCAAGCAGATCCGTAGGTCTGCATTAGTCGTGCGCACCATCTGTTGCGTCGTGGCATCTGCGGAGGGCGTGGATGTTGGGCTACCTGCCTCGTCTACTGAACTACCATGCTCACTCCATTATCCCACCACCAAGGATGTCAATCTTTCGAGTGAAAATGGTAAGCGTCGACGTCTACAGATTCCTGTAGCGCTGTTGAATTAACGTGGGATCGGCAGTTTGCAACAGCCTCCTTTGAGACGACTTGAACTCTTCCCAGTTAGGCAGTTAGGCAGTTAGCCAGATTAAACTGCCTTTCCTGATATAGCTTTCAATATTACACCCTCTAGCGCAATGTTACAAAGAGGAGGGTGAAGTAGGGTAGTTTAGTGCGGTGACCTAGATTATTTCGCTTTAGCTTAGCTTAGCTTAGCTTAGCTTAGCTTAGCTTAGCTTAGCTTAGCTTAGCGCAGCAAAATGCAATATAGAATGGGAAAAATGGAGCGAGTCGGGGAGGACAGAGGTTCTGCTTTCACCACCCCAGCCACTGATGTGATTCGTGTTGTCACCTCGCCATTATTGCACCAAAGAGCTGCTTACTTACACCTTTGTGAACAAAGGCGACACCCTCACTACACGCCGTCATGCCTCCATCCATCTGCTGGCACCAACTCCACATGCACTCTCCTCTCCACACGTCAACAGCCACCCACCAATTTTGCCCACTGGATCACCCAGCCGCCCCTTGCTACACCTCCACTTCCCCTCCACACGGCAGCTGTGACTGTCGGAAGGCCAGCCGGAAGCCCAACATGCAAACAATGACGCAGGGGAGAAGGTTCGAGCGCCTCGAAAGGCTTTATTAACGCGACTTAGGGAGCGAGAGAAAACAACAGTAACACGGACGCACTAAGCTATACGAAGGAAGCAAATAGGACTGTGAAGGAGAAATAATGGAGAGCTGGGTGAAAAAGGGATGAATTGGCACGAGGCGGCTGAGTAGTTGGCATGATGAATGGGTGAATAAGAGAGCGATAAGGGCTTACAGAAATGGGGGCAGAAGACAGCAGTCGTTGGCAGGCACTTAGCCGCCCTCGCCTCCAGTTCTGTGTCGATGGCCTGGGTTCAGCTAAGCCTCCGTTCCATTTCCTCTCACCCCACTTCCCTCACCACCGCGATAGCCTCATTGGCGGTAGTCGAGGCAGCATGTTTGCGTCAGGCTGCCTCCAGCCTCTTCGTCACCCAAGCGGGCGCAGTCTGCGGTGCTGCGTTCGATGGCGCGAGTTCCGCACATGCCTCGAGCCCCCTTACTGCCGCTTCGCCATCCTCCACCAATGCAGGATCCGTGTCTGCACAGCTGTCGGTGATGTTGCCTACTGTGGTGTAGGAAAGACATTGACTTGAGTAACATAAATTGCAAGCAAGACTTTCCTTGCTCTCATGCCACGTTCTACAGCAGTGCCAGTTCCAAGGGGGTTTTCAATCAAGCAACGGGACGGATAGCTGCAAACACTATGAACATGCGCCATAATATTCACTCTAGGGACGACAGTTTTGGTCGACACCGCATGCCACTGAAGTGCAGAGAAAAGGCATTTATCGGGCAACAAGAGCTATCGATTCACCTATGAAGTCGATTTGGACAGGCGTTTCTTAGGCAATAGGTGCTGACGTGTGTCTCCATCGTGTGTAATGCGTGTGACCACAACCGCACTGCGGTTACAAACTGATCATCCCCTTTGTGGAGGAGGCGATTCTGACGAAGGCACGAGTCGAGGTGGTTGCATCCACTCAATTCCTCTTCCTTGACGAACTTTGGGTGGATCATGAGTGAATTAGTCCAGTGATGAGTGTAGACCTTTACATGATTACGTGCACCCACCACCACTGCTTTGTGTTTTAATCCATTACTTCTCAATTGAATCCCACAACATCTTCCAGCAGCATTTTATTCAGGAAACAACTTCTACATTAGTAATGACGAGTGTGAGGAGTGCAATCATCACGAAGATGTTCGCCGTGACGTCGAAGCATGTAGGCTTGTGTAGCAGCCAAATGGTGCCCGTCCATGCGACCTCGACGAAGCCGTGGACACTGACAAAGCGGATGCGCCTGGAGGTCTACTCAGGCACAGTGTAGTGAATTGATGAGCTGGCATGCCCTAACGCACCCACATGCCATTATCCTCCTAGGTTCGAGAGCGATTCATTCAACACGCCAGCATGCATGGCACCCGCCTATCATCAATTTCCAATGATCAACATGGAACCGCCTTACCTTAAGACAGTGCTAAGTGCTGCCAGATTGCACCAACGCGATAATCCACAATTTGTTTAGCCTACGTCAAGGCAGCCCTGAGTTCATTCCTCAAGTGCTTAATGGATGCCCAAACTGCGCACCTCAAGCCCACACGCAAACACCAACGCGCTCCTCAGTCAATTTCACGTATGCACTAAGGTCCCACGATAATAGGAAGTGGTAACTTAAAACAAAAGTCAAACTGCTCTACTGTTCTCCCGATGGGAATGCAGTGTGCAGAAAATGGCAAATTGATTTGTTTGGTTTGGAAGGTGTGAGCTCTACCTACCTTCGCATTACGCTTTGCAATGCGCACATAGGAAATGGGCCACCCTGGCGCCGTTCATTCATGCTTTGTGCCACAGTGACGGCATCATTTTCAGTACCACATCGACACATTCCCTGCCTAGCACTAATCTCAGCTTTACCAAATACCTCTGTGCACACCGTGTGTGTGGGCGTTACCAGGAAGCAGAGACTGCTTTGCCGCAAATCATGCAAAGGAAATGAGGCTTCTGTGTCGAATTTGTGGGAGGGATGGAGATGAGTAGCGTTGAGGGAGATGTGGGTAGAAGTGCCTCCATCGTGATGCGCTTGAGGCTTGGCCCGAGGCGTTTAGCGTTCTCCCTCGTCTACACGTCCTCCATCTCTCATCATTCAACACGTGAGCACTTGTGCAGACTGTGACTGTGCCACGTCCTTACCACACTCGCCCTCTTTCACTGCTCCCTCACGAATGGCTTTGCGGAATGCGCAGGTCTTGACTGCCCCAACCACCCAATCGCCCCTACTGGTGTCCACCAGGAACCATTCATCCCACTTTGTAGCCACTATCCACTACTTCCAACGAGGTCTTCCCATTTACCCAAACCCAAACACACGCACACACACATGCACACAGGCACACACACATTGGCCACAGGGCGCTGGCAATGGGCACAAGTCTTCAGTGTACTCCTACAATATCTGCTTCCCCTTACCCAACTACCCACCTATATCCTGCCTGCCTGCCTGCCTGCCTGCCTGCCTGCCTGCCTGCCTGCCTGCCTGCCTGCCTGCCTGCCTGCCTGCCTGCCTGCCTGCCTGCCTGCCTGCGCCTGCGCCTGCTTTGCGCTTCGCGCGCGCGGCGTGACACTCGCCAGACAGCTGACTTTCCAATGATGAGGCAATCGATGCAATCAATTGCCTAGGTCAATCAATAAGCCACCACACTCGTCAATTTCAACTTTACGTCCTTTTTGGCATGACGTTTTCTACGTTCTTTCGCAGACTGTGGTATTTCTTCTCAGGAGCAAAACGTGCAAATATTGGTGGCACTGCAAAAGCAAATGCAGAGGATGTGTTGAGTAGGACGAGGAGGAGGAACCCGAACGATCCACTCCCACCTCTCCCCTCAACCATGCCTCACCCTCAGTGGGCCAATGAAGAGGGTGAGGAGGCACACGGCTATGATGTAAGCGAGGGCACATATTACGACACTGTTGCCGACCCGCTCACATTCAGCTCCGATGGTGACCCCCTAGGGAGAGAGGAGATCAGTGAGTTTGAGGGTACTTACTACAACCACAACTTACACCCGAACTCAGGTATGGAGAACGATGACATGGAGGAAGGAGGCGAGAGGAGCAGACGGCTAAGCTTCTTTGCGAACAACTCCAGTTGCATGGAAGATAGTGTGCTTGAAGCAACTTGGAGCGATAGAGAGGCGAGTGTGGAAGCCGTTTCAACAGCGATGCCTCCACCATTGCCCATGACGCTGGAGGAGCGATGGAAAAGAATGATGAGCGCCTACCACACGCAAGTTGGTGAGGTGGCGGAAGAGGCAGAGGAGGAGCAAGTGTGCGCTCAAGTAGCAAGCGGTTATTACGGCAGAGTACCAGACCTTGTAAGGATGTGCGAAAAGTTTGGGTGGAGGAGACTTGATGAAGAGGGTAGACTGTTTGAGAAAGGGAGCTATCCATACAAGCAGCAGAAAGGGTCGCGCGCAGAGCGGAGAAATGCGTGCATTGAAATGGAAAAATATTTGGAGCGAGAAAGGCTGGAGACAGATAGACTGATAAGGAGATATTGGATGGATGGAGATCGGTGCTAGATAGACGAGCAGCCACGTAGGTAGGCAGAGTGCGGTATGCCACGTAGCTAGAGAGCCAGGTTGAGAGGCAGCCAGCCAGCCAGCCAGCCAGCCAGCCAGCCAGCCAGCCAGCCAGCCAGCCAGCCAGCCAGCCAGCCAGCCAGCCAGCCAGCCAGCCAGCCAGCCAGCCAGCCAGCCAGCCAGCCAGCCAGCCAGCCAGCCAGCCAGCCAGCCAGCCAGCCAGCCAGCCAGCCAGCCAGCCAGCCAGCCAGCCAGCCAGCCAGCCAGCCAGCCAGCCAGCCAGCCAGCCAGCCAGCCAGCCAGCCAGCCAGCCAGCCAGCCAGCCAGCCAGCCAGCCAGCCAGCCAGCCAGCCAGCCAGCCAGCCAGCCAGCCAGCCAGCCAGCCAGCCAGCCAGCCAGCCAGCCAGCCAGCCAGCCAGCCAGCCAGCCAGCCAGCCAGCCAGCCAGCCAGCCAGCCAGCCAGCCAGCCAGCCAGCCAGCCAGCCAGCCAGCCAGCCAGCCAGCCAGCCAGCCAGCCAGCCAGCCAGCCAGCCAGCCAGCCAGCCAGCCAGCCAGCCAGCCAGCCAGCCAGCCAGCCAGCCAGCCAGCCAGCCAGCCAGCCAGCCAGCCAGCCAGCCAGCCAGCCAGCCAGCCAGCCAGCCAGCCAGCCAGCCAGCCAGCCAGCCAGCCAGCCAGCCAGCCAGCCAGCCAGCCAGCCAGCCAGCCAGCCAGCCAGCCAGCCAGCCAGCCAGCCAGCCAGCCAGCCAGCCAGCCAGCCAGCCAGCCAGCCAGCCAGCCAGCCAGCCAGCCAGCCAGCCAGCCAGCCATCCGTCCACACGCACAGACAGCCAGTTTTGCATAAACATTACATGTGTGATCTCTAATGCCTAACGCAATTGTTAATCATGGGAAAATGCATTTTGCCTATTTTACACCAGAAACGCTTTTGATCACCCTTCGGCGGTTTGGAAGTGTGATCTGTGGTGGGGTTGTCGCAGTTGTGCATGCTTTGCTGTCTTTGATAATGCTTGGAGGTATGCAGCGATTTATTGTAATGGATTTCCGATTTCCTTCATATATGTATGTGTACATGGTTAGTGTCATGCCTGTGGCGCCTACTGTTCCTTGTCGCCTAGGTAAATTACATCGCAATACTCTTACAAAGGCGGCTGGGTTGTTTGGGAAGGTGGAATTGATTCTGGGTATGGAATGATTTCTTCGCTTTCAAGAAGTGTTGTGGCTCTTCGTCTGCCAGTTGCAAAGGCAACGTAAATGTCATCCCTGTGCGGCACAGTCATTGTTGCGCCGAAAGGGCTCGGACCCTATCATCGTGAGGCCTGTCTCTTGCCCAATTCGACAACGTGTGATTCATTCAGCTCGCCTTCCATGAGGCGAAGAAGTGCGGTGTCCTGACAAGGCGGATGTGCGCGAAGGCGAACGCTCGACAGGTTGGGTCCTCGGTGGGACTCCATGTGGGAGCTGCTACTAGTTCGAGGGTCGAAATATCAGTGGAAACGGGATTTCGTGACACAATGAATTATGGCTGATGTGGTGCGAACCAAGCGTATCTTGGACTTCCACCCGAATAAACAGGAGCAAACAAAAAGTGCAGTGTTTTCATTCAGGTGGCTGTTGATGTCATTGGGAGGGAGCTGCTGCCCCTCGTAACATCTCTTAAGATGGCGAGACGATTTGGCTGATGAGACAGGCAGGCAGGCAGGCAGGCAGGCAGGCAGGCAGGCAGGCAGGCAGGCAGGCAGGCAGGCAGGCAGGCAGGCAGGCAGGCAGGCAGGCAGGCAGGCAGGCAGGCAGGCAGGCAGGCAGGCAGGCAGGCAGGCAGGCAGGCAGGCAGGCAGGCAGGCAGGCAGGCAGGCAGGCAGGCAGGCAGGCAGGCAGGCAGGCAGGCAGGCAGGCAGGCAGGCAGGCAGGCAGACCATGGCTGGTGGGAGGGGTGGTTGGCAAATTGGGTGTGCTTACCTGTTTGAGGAAGGCATTTTCTTTGGAGCAGGGGCAACACGCTCTACAGGGCCGCTAGAGCATTGGCACTCTAGAAGAGAGGTGACATTTATTCAACCACTTGCATGCACATTCCCATCTCCTGTCCATACCATCAGCATGTTTGAGTAGGCAAACGCTAGACGGAGGTGTGCGGCACTCGGAGAACATGGCTTAGATGGAAAGGTAGATAAATAGATAGGTAGACAGACAGGTGATGTGGGTGCAGAGAAGCGTAACAGTTGGTGCATTTAGGATGTGGCCACATAATAGGGGTGGAATGGTTGAGGCCAGATGACTGCAGACGAGCCGAGGCATCAAGTACATGAGATCTTCGAAACGATTACTGAAGCTAACCAGTTCGAGTTACTATGACTGCCGAAGACAAGAGACAGTGCGGAAATCTTGGTAGAAAATTACGAGTAAGAGCCTAACTTGTGGAGGAATGCCAGTACGTGTTATTGACAAATGTAGGGTCTAGTAGGCGTCAGTTTCCAAGTCTATTACAAAAACCCTGCAAAAGTGCGCGCACCATATTTTTTCTATTATAAATGGGCAGGATATAGAAGCGGTCTGTTGTGTTTTTTCTAAAGTAGACATTAATTTATGCGATAATTAATTCGCTTTAATCGAAGCCAATACCCAGTTCACGCACACGGCGGCAGGTACGAGAGGCTGGGTTTGTGCGGTTGTCTGCGATTGTTGTCGTGCTTGGCGTGCCGTTTGTGTCGACGAGTAGAAGTACGTGAGTACTTATTGTAAAAATCTTCGGTGCATTCAGTGTATGTTTATATGTGTATTCGCATGCATGGTAGAACCTAAATGCTGAGATGGAGGTAGGGCTAGCGATTTTTGAGGCTTGCTGGGTCATGGTTTGACTTAATGAAATGCTGATGTAGACTACATTGACTAGCTGCGAGCACATTTTGCAGTGGGATGGTGTCTGCTGTTGCTTGTGGTTTTGGGTCTTTTCCGAGGTGTGAGGAAAGGTGAGGGATCTGCTTTTCTACCATTGGTAACCAGTGTTTCATTTGTGAGTGAGAAAGTGCATACGAAAGCGGTGGGCTCACAGATTGAGTGTGAAGATGCACTTGTGGGCTAGTGCTTCGTCGGACTTCCTTTCCTTGCTGCAGCCGATAAAGAAATTGCTGACTTCGGTGACAAGTAAAAATGGGAGATCGCACACTGACTTTGGTGAAGGGATGAGGGTTTGGGCACTTTGGAGGGTGACGAAAGGATTTGGGTGCAACCCATCCATCTATTCACCGAGTGACGACTTAGTGCTAAAAATTGTGTTAACGAAGATGTGAGAGGAGATGCGAATAAGTTGGACTCGAGAATGCCGCAATCATAGAGCATTGCTTTGTTTCCGCTCCGTGTTCTCGCTGAAGGTTTTTTTGTTGGAACTCGATTATTGCAGCTGTCTTCTCTGTGCGGTATGGTTATTAGCGTGCCAAAAGCTCTCGTATTCTTTCATCGCGAGGCTTGTTGTCTAATTTGGCAACGTGTGATTCACTCAGTTCTCCTTTTACGAGGCGAGGGAGTGCATTGCCATGACAACGAGTGTGTGCACAAAGGCGAACGCGCAGAAGGTTGGGTCCTCGGTGGGACTTTGGGTAGGAGCCGCAGTAAGTGTTCACCCTCTACTTGCCAACGTCGCAAATATGTGATTTGATGTGATGGTAGTTACAAGTGGGTCTGGCGCCCATTTTTGAAGTAGTTTTCCCTACTCGTTTGCTATAATTGCCTGGTTTTGGGTGCTGTAAGCATGTCAGGTGGGGTTGGAGCAGTGAAATATGCACAGGCGCTTTCTTGGTGGACGATTGGAGTTATTATGTGTGGACAGGTTTTTGATGACTAAGAACAATGGAGCATTTGCGCTGAGGTGAAATTGTTGAAAAGGGATAGATGGGTGGAGTCGTGTTGTACGAGTGTTGATCTCTTCTGAGGCGCGCCATGTGATTCGGTGAGTTGGACGCGGTTTTTAGATGGATGTCGCCTGTTTTGAACAAAATCTGGCTAATGAAACTTGTGGAGTCGTTGTGTGCCTTGCATACCTGGGTGGATTATTTTGTCTTTTGTGGAGCGCTATGATATTGGTGTGTGTTGGGATTTTCCTCGTTTTCTTTCCCGTGCCTTCGTTGGGATCTGAATGGCGTTGTCATTGGTGCCGAGTGCTTTTTAGTCTTTTGTGATCTCCCACTTATTTTTGGAATGGAGTCAAAGGGACGGTTAGTAATAGTTTATTAGGTACCATGAGGATTGTGTTGGTGGGTTGAATTGATACGTCTCTGTGCGAACTGATTACTCGTGCAGTTTGGCCTAAGTTGTTACCCCACGTCAGGAGACGTTGCGTTCGCATGTAGTAAGCGTGAGGATGCCTCGTAGTCACTAAGGTAACGTAGTGTGGAGGTAACATTTGTCGTTGTAAACTTGTGGGAAAGAATTGGTGGTGGGTGAACTAATGTGGATGATCAAAAGTGCTCTTGCCGTTCATCTGACCACAGGCTTTGCCACGAGGAATGAGGCAAAGGATGTTGCGTCTGAATCGCACTCAGTGCGGAGGTGAAGTACGAGTGTTGGGCCAGTCTATGTCCTTCATTCAACAAGATGTCCGTGGAATGGTTTTTGCGTAGAAACGCCGATTGCCTTACAGTGCCTTACTCTCGCGTTCATTTGGGTCGGTTTTCGGTCATCATCTTTGCCTCGGAGTTTATGTATGGCTGGTTATCGGTGCCTTATGGTGGGTTTCTTCATCTCGCGCGCTCTTCTTTCCATTCTCCACCTGCATGCTCCACTAACGAAAAACCTCAACTTCACTGTCATGCGCACTTTTTTACAGACAGGGAGTGAGGTGCGGCAAAGGCAGTGGCCGACACCTGATGTCTTGCTGCAACATCGCCATCATTAGGAGCGTCAACTTGGGATGATCAGCAATGTCGTCGGTATTTGCATTTCCTTGTGCTGCAGTGCCGCACCTAGCACTCACACAGGTGCTGTCTTCAGCATGGAGGTGCATAATCACCGAGTATATGACCTCGTCTCTCCCAGTGTGTGTCTCTCATTCCACTGATAACTCATGCCCTCGCCCAACTCCACTTTATTGTACTCATGTTGTTTTAGGTGGCGTTGATGCATGACGGCGTTGGTGAGTGGCAGACGAATGTTGCTTCCAAATGACTGGTGACTGGCATTGTTGCTGAGGTGGAGAGCACTAATGCTGATGGTTCTGGTGTCATCGCCGCTTCCTGGGTGCCTTTCGGTGGGGCTGTGAATTTGGTGACGCGGTTAGTCAGTGTGGCATGGAGAGTGCAGACACATGAGGTGGTGGAGACGGGTGATCGTTGGGGACGGCGAGAGCTGGAGCAGAAGTGGGTCATTTGCTCGTTGATGTCTTGCGGAGAGGAAGGGAAGAGAGGAGAAGGAAAGGGAGGGAAAGGGGGTTTAATGACGCCTGCTATGTCCGAACTGCAAGTCTTCCGTTTCCTAATACAAATGTTGACCAGATGAAACTAGACCATTATTTGGCTTTTCAGTGGTCACTAGAACTTAGCTCAAATGCTTGTTCGCTTTCTGCATTTGTAGGCCAGTGGAAAGGCGTTGAGGACTCGCCTTATTCGACTGTCACTGATTTGTGGATTCGTGTTTAGCGTTGCGAGTGTGATGCGTTGTGGAATGCAGTGTGGTACCTGAAAGGCCACTCCCTGCAGAGGTTGCGCTTTCACCCAGGTAATCCTTATTTGGTAAGCTCTGCAAATGTTGGTGCTGCTGCCTGATCGTTGAATGCGGGCAATGGTAGTCTGCGACGCACTTGTGTGACTCACATTGTATGGACTTTGCACTTCTCGACTGACCATTCTGAGTTGTGTCCGCTCCGATTTTGCATCGTGACCACTATACAGCCTCTTAGTAGACGTTTTCGAGCGCTGTTTGCCCACGATGTGCAAACTATCCTTCGTCGTTGTCAAGTGCCTAACGGGTTCGAATAGTACATAGGTGAGCTCAGTACTAGTGTCTTGGTGGAGATAATCAGAGTCTCATGGGTGGAAGAAGGGGAGTTGAGAGCGCTTAGATGTTTGTTGCAGAGGTTGGCGCTGTTGGTCGTGGGATTTGTACTTATGTCTGCAATGGGTTCAGGCATCCCGGTGGATTTTCCTTGTGCACACCCACTTCCCACGGTACTTACATTTACGAATGCTTCAAAACTCCCACATTCCTTGCGACCTCTTTCACTAGGCTGATATCGGCCTGCAATGGATCAGGCCATACGTCTACCTGGTCGTTGTGCTGCTGATGGGTTAGTAAGTAGCTAGAAGCAAGGTCTGCAGGGAGCATCTGCTAGTGGACGTTTGAAGAATTGACTCACTCTGGGTTAGCTGCCACACCAAAGAACCCAGGATCTACTCGTAGTGGCCAGTATCGATGTCGTTTTTGCAGTAAGTTTCCACCCCGCACAGAAGGTTCTGAGTTCTCATGTTAGTTTGCCGCATTTATTGCTGTCGGACAAGGGAGATGTAGACAGGCGTAGTGATTGCGTGATCATTGAAATTGAAATTGAAGAGCGAAGAAAAGCAATGCATTAACACCATGGCAAGGACAATCTAATCCCTCCCACGAGGAGTGATTTGGTTACGCACCGACACATCCGTAGCACAATGCATCAATGCTAGTGTCTCTTGATACCGGTGATATCTGCATGCCTCCCTCATTTTGTAGCGCTTAGCCTTCTGTTCATTCGTTGATTTGTCTTTTATCAAAGTGCTCATTTGATTGCTATGCCAACAGTTGGCTAGCATGCTTTCTCCACGACTTTGACAGCACAAAGCCAGAGCACGAATTTTCCTTGTGTCCCTCGCCAGTGATACAAACGAATGTGGGTGGTGTGTGCGATGTGGTGTTGCGGTGGGCCCCGAAAAGAGCCACTGGAGCAGCCACACAACGTATGGCATAATCGCTTCACCGATGCACCTACCACCACCGATCTAAGCAAGCCACCGAAGCCGCGATGAAGTAGACCACGTGCATGGCGCTGATGATTTGACGCTTTGCGTGCCCAACGTGTCGCAGCGTTGCGAACGACCTTGTGCAGCAGGACCTTGAGCGCACCACGAATCTTCCGGCAACTGAGCCCACAGATGGTTTATCCTGGCACCATAGATGCGGTCATGCGACACTTCTCTGTGACGCTTGGTGCCTCTGATCGCAAGTCCCTTTGCCGTTTACCTTGATCAAGCATAGATTATTTCAGCGCCTCAGTTCGTATGGACCAGATTCACGAAGACTACCACGAGTGAACAGAAGAGAAGGCAGGAAATAAGCTCGGTCCGTTGCAACATTTCAAGCACCGCCTCGCTCTTAAGCCTTTGTAAACACCCATTTAGTGTTCCCTTTACCGGTGTTAATTTGTCGGCCGCATTTTCGTTTATTAGCAGTACAAGCGGACGCACCTAAATGCCTTTCCATGTGAGTAAAGAGATCGTCTATGTGTGTGCATAAATAAGGAGAAAGAACCCGCCAATTATGAGTCCTAATTAATGACAGTTAAAAGTACAAGGTGGTGTAATAGTATGGCAGTAAAATATGAGCGAATTCTTGCCATATTTGTTAAGGGCACTGCATGCATATTTGGGCAGGTGCTTGGAGGCCGCCCAACTACCCTCCACCAGAATGTGGGTGCGTGCACATGGAGGTGTGTAAGCGTTGAAGCGAGTGTGGAGAAGCAGCGAGTGGTTCAATGCAACGGTTGGTGCGACGATCGGTTGGCATGGCTTAGCTACGATAGGAGGTGATTGTCCCTTTAGCTCCGGTTGGGTGAGATCAGGTCAGGGCGGGTGCGATTGTCGGTCCAATGCAGCAGGATGAATGCGAGAACCAATGAGAACCAATGGCAGGAATAGTTAGAGGTGGCGAGCCAATGGGATGTGTGACTCGGATGAAGTGCTGTGCAGCCAATAAGAATAGTGTCCCAGTATGATGGGAGGTGGTCATAAGAGTGGAAGTGGCAGGCGATACATGACAGAGTCACGCTCGCATTGGACGCTCCGTTGTGTCGGCAGTAAAGGGTGGGGAGGGAATAATGCGTGAAAGAGGCAAAGGAGGCAAATCACGAACCAAAGCAAGTTCGTCGCAAGCAGATCCGTAGGTCTGCATTAGTCGTGCGCACCATCTGTTGCGTCGTGGCATCTGCGGAGGGCGTGGATGTTGGGCTACCTGCCTCGTCTACTGAACTACCATGCTCACTCCATTATCCCACCACCAAGGATGTCAATCTTTCGAGTGAAAATGGTAAGCGTCGACGTCTACAGATTCCTGTAGCGCTGTTGAATTAACGTGGGATCGGCAGTTTGCAACAGCCTCCTTTGAGACGACTTGAACTCTTCCCAGTTAGGCAGTTAGGCAGTTAGCCAGATTAAACTGCCTTTCCTGATATAGCTTTCAATATTACACCCTCTAGCGCAATGTTACAAAGAGGAGGGTGAAGTAGGGTAGTTTAGTGCGGTGACCTAGATTATTTCGCTTTAGCTTAGCTTAGCTTAGCTTAGCTTAGCTTAGCTTAGCTTAGCGCAGCAAAATGCAATATAGAATGGGAAAAATGGAGCGAGTCGGGGAGGACAGAGGTTCTGCTTTCACCACCCCAGCCACTGATGTGATTCGTGTTGTCACCTCGCCATTATTGCACCAAAGAGCTGCTTACTTACACCTTTGTGAACAAAGGCGACACCCTCACTACACGCCGTCATGCCTCCATCCATCTGCTGGCACCAACTCCACATGCACTCTCCTCTCCACACGTCAACAGCCACCCACCAATTTTGCCCACTGGATCACCCAGCCGCCCCTTGCTACACCTCCACTTCCCCTCCACACGGCAGCTGTGACTGTCGGAAGGCCAGCCGGAAGCCCAACATGCAAACAATGACGCAGGGGAGAAGGTTCGAGCGCCTCGAAAGGCTTTATTAACGCGACTTAGGGAGCGAGAGAAAACAACAGTAACACGGACGCACTAAGCTATACGAAGGAAGCAAATAGGACTGTGAAGGAGAAATAATGGAGAGCTGGGTGAAAAAGGGATGAATTGGCACGAGGCGGCTGAGTAGTTGGCATGATGAATGGGTGAATAAGAGAGCGATAAGGGCTTACAGAAATGGGGGCAGAAGACAGCAGTCGTTGGCAGGCACTTAGCCGCCCTCGCCTCCAGTTCTGTGTCGATGGCCTGGGTTCAGCTAAGCCTCCGTTCCATTTCCTCTCACCCCACTTCCCTCACCACCGCGATAGCCTCATTGGCGGTAGTCGAGGCAGCATGTTTGCGTCAGGCTGCCTCCAGCCTCTTCGTCACCCAAGCGGGCGCAGTCTGCGGTGCTGCGTTCGATGGCGCGAGTTCCGCACATGCCTCGAGCCCCCTTACTGCCGCTTCGCCATCCTCCACCAATGCAGGATCCGTGTCTGCACAGCTGTCGGTGATGTTGCCTACTGTGGTGTAGGAAAGACACCGACTTGAGTAACATAAATTGTAAGCAAGACTTTCCTTGCTCTCATGCCACGTTCTACAGCAGTGCCAGTTCCAAGGGGGTTTTCAATCAAGCAACGGGACGGATAGCTGCAAACACTATGAACATGCGCCATAATATTCACTCTAGGGACGACAGTTTTGGTCGACACCGCATGCCACTGAAGTGCAGCTGATTTCGTATATTTCGGCAGTAAAAATGAACCAGCACTGGAGAAGAAACCGAATTACATCGCATGAAAATTGCCCTTGTACTTCATGCACTCTGTGGCATAGAGACTCATCCAATTGTGAAGAATAACCACTTCAGCCATCACTTGACAAAATGAAGCGTGTGCACTTATCAACCCACGAGAAACGATTGAGGCATGGATATTGCCAACGCTCACTCTTGCGAACCGAGGTGGAGCTCAACCAACTATGCCTCCTCATCTTGACAACTATTGCTGCATCCTGTAACGTCGTCTTCCACCTACTGAGTGGCAATAAGTAGACCCGAGGAAAACCATCCACAATTAATTAAAAGAACCCAATTAATGCTGGAGAAGAGGCGCGCTTCATTGCCTCAAAGGAGATGGTGAAGCATATCCATCACCTCGAGTGTAAATGGCTCAACAGCATTGGCCTCAAATCCACAGCCTTAACTAAGTAGTTGAATGAGTAATGAGGCAGTAGCATCTGAGGCGTGTAGGCGTACTTAGCCCGTGGGCAGAAGCAGAAATGCCTGCTTACGAAACCTCCAGATGCACGCAGTCTTTTTCGCAGTGGTGACCAAGCACCCACACCTAAGGCTCATCGAGTGGAGTCAGAAATGCCAAACAATTAATAAGCCCACATCGATCATCAACCGCTGACCAACTGGAAACAAGGATATACGTGGAAACTTTAACCGAGGTACTTTGCACAATTAGGTCCCAAAGGAGAGGCACATTGCACTACTGCCTGCCAAACCCTTACCGATAACAATACGAAAACTGGACTAAAAGCTGACTCTCGCTTCAGCCCTAGAACAAGGCTTGAGCCCTGTCAGTTGCAGCGTGTGTTCTCCAAGACCTAGCAAGTGACTGCAACGAACTTCGCTGGAAACCAAACAAACTTTCTCCACCATCTCATGTCTTATCGAGCTTCCCGTGACCGGGCAGGAGCAACATTCCAAGTAATAAGCTACAAAATACTGTTGGACTTAACCACTCAAACCCGCAAGTCGCAAAACGCTCGACGACGCCGTGGACAAACAGCTGTCTGCCATTTCTAGCAGCAGGTTACATCGCCATCACAAACAAACAAACATCACTCAAAATGCCCAGTCAAGAAGTGGGTGGTCCATGCACCATCACCTTCCTCTTTCCTGTCTAGAGCACTTTTTTAGAGGAAGGGCCAGTGCGCAACTTGCAGCGCAGATTTAGAGAGCTTAGACATTCACTAGAGACTTGTCAGCACCCGAGGCAAGGATGAGACAGCAGCGATATCCTTCCAGCTTACCATGTACTCGCAAAAAATGGACGGCAACCATTTGAGGGTAGGCAGGATAAGGAATGGCAGGGCTGGCCTGCTCTTGCGCTCCACCGCCACGGAGTCCAACGACAACGTGTTGGGTTGGACCAACTGTTGGACGTCTGGGTCGTCGATGTTAGGAGGAGTCCCTGACGCTTCCTGCTCGCAACCTCGACCAACCGATGGAAATCGTTGGTCTTCACGACGTGCAGCTTCGCTGCGACGGTTAGTGCTTATGCAGCCTGATCAGGTATTGTGGCTGTGAAACTATTTGCAGAGGAATCTTGTCTTCCCTTCTTTTCCCTTCTTCCCGCCCTGCCATTAGAAGGCAGCGTTTTGTGGGACACATTTAACATGACTCAGTAGGAAAAGAGTGGTAAGTGTATATCTATGGCGAAAGTGCCTCCCACTCCTGCGAGGAACTGGGTTCACCAGCGACCAGGTTGTACTAGCCCTCCCACTCCTCACCTACAAAACGCGTTTCAACAACACAAGTGTTACACAAACAGTCTCAACAATAACTGCAGCCATTCACTTTACCTTCATTGTGACAAATAAGTGTGCAAAGGAAACGGACAAACAAACTCACGCAAGAGAAGAAGAGACGCATTAGTGATAAAATAATAGCGAATGACAACCAAATACTTGCAAGGTTATGCTTCTTCGCACTAGATTAATCGAGTTCCATCCCTATCAAACCGACAATCTGGTCGTCATGAGCTAAGATAAAACAAATATGCCACCAGCACTTTTTGCTGGAAAGAAGTAAACGAAGTAGGCATCAAAGTTAGGCATTGAAACACCTCTGCGTCGTTGGCATTTAAAAGTCACCTTATTTAGCACTCGCGCACGGCTCAGCAAATAAGCGCATAAACGGAGCAAACTAACAAGTGAAGAGGCTTACTCATACACATTATAATGAAGTACTAAATATGCATAATGTTCCCCACCATTTTAAGAGAATTGGGTCGCCTTTGCCCACGGTGGCACCAATGGATAACGGCCTTGTACAGTAAAACGAACACACTGAAAAGTTCATTTGTAATTTCCATTGTACATTTGCCCAACATTAGATTTGAGAGTATAAGTATACAGAGGATAAAAATTAGGTTGGCATTTGAGTTAATTGCTACCAGAAATGGCCTAAAGCAATTGCTACTCCGATTTAAATCCACTGTTTTTGCCTTGACAGAGTTTTTAGCAAAACGCCTTCCAAATTGCATATATTTATGGCACTTAACATGTCCAGCAGAACAAACATTCTTCCACAGCATAATCCATTGGGCGTTTTGTTCAGCATGATGTGACGCTAGCTTCTTAGCGATTTGTCTTCTTAGTATTTTATCTTGAATAACTGCGCCATTCATGCCTACTTATGCTCTCAGCGTCGGCGTGAATGCCTGGCTGGTGAGCTTTGGCCTCTCCCCTCGTCAGGTGGCTAATTTTCCTACTGACTGATGGTCAGCAGTGGTTATAAAATGAGCGCCTCTTCATAACTTGCGACCCCGTGCGGTGCTGATGTGTTGCTTTGGTGTGTGTGAACCTTCATTCGAGTTGATTTGCGGTGGATAGAGAGGTGAAGATGTGAGAAGAACCGTCGGTTCAATGATATCTCAATAAAATCATAACGTAACCTAAGTTAGCGGTGAGTTGGGAGTAGAGTGTGTAGCGTCCCGAGACTCCCTTTAAGGTAAAGGAAGGCATAGTACTGGGGCAGGATATATGTTCCGGAAACAGAGGGCTAGAGGGCTGTTGGCACGGTCCGGATGCCGGCCAACTGACTAGTACAATATGGCCACCCAAGTGACCGGAGCCGGCAGTTGGAACAAACACAGTATTACAGAGTGTTTCTTTGTGCATGTGTATTCAATGTCGTTGCAGTAATATCAGGACGTAATGTATTTGTTCTCCTTTGGCAATATGTGTCTCTCAAGGTGTTGCTGCTTGATTGATGCTAATGAATTCTTCCCACCGACACCTGTGTCATTCGCTGAGCAATGGAGGCGAGACATGAGCACATGCCAGAACGACAGTAATGAGGAGGAGGTGCAGGTTTAGCATAAAGTCTCTAGTAATGTATATAGGATTGTGTCAGACTACCTCGAATTTTGCGGAACACATGGTCAGATGAAGAAGGAGGAAGTGGGTAGGAAAGATAGGAAGGGTGGTGTTAGAGAGGTTAGTATGTACTCACTGGTTCGAAGCGCAGACGATAGTGGGCGGACTGGAGAATGACATCGTGCGCAAAGTAGTGGAAAGGAGAGAAGGGAAGGGATGCTGGAAGGGATGGAACAAAAAAGAAAGGGAGGAAGAAAGGAAGGAAGGGTGGGAGGGAGGGAGGGAGGGAGGAGGAAGGAAGGAAGGAAGGAAGGAAGGAAAGATGGAGAGGAAAAGGGAAGGGAGTAGATGAGTACATGACCCATAAATTTATGAGGAAGCATGATATCCTACACCAAGGGAACCCTCCTCCTTACCCCACTCACTTTACAGCTGCAGAACATTGGGATCTCTTGCTATTGTGCGTACGCCTGGAAGAATCTTAGCATTTGAGTGATGCGTGGTCCTCAAATGCAGAGACACGTAAGATGTGGTGGGAGAGTGAGGAGCTGTGACTTCGCCCCCCTTCGGTGACTCACAATTGCAATGGCTTTGAAATGTGTGCAGCTATTCGATCGCTGGCAGGGGAGACATCTCATATCTGGCATACTTCGTTGGCAGATCTGTGGCGTTCCGTAGCCATGGGAATCTTTTTCACTGCTACGTAGATTTGGAAGGCAGCAGCACTTCCCTCGCAACACACTCTGCATTTCTAAATCATTCCTCAAACACTACACGCCTCTGTTGTTGCAGTGCACATCTTTGATATTTTCTACTCACCGAGGAGAACCTGCCTTGTTGGACGAACTGCAAGTGAGCAAGAAGCAGTGGTTCGTGCTCTCTGGAGGTGCGGTTAGACAGCTGTCCCTGCCCCAAGAACTAGTGCCACAGTGCTGCCAACTCGCGGTGTGCCTTTCGGCGATTGCACATGAGCAGTCGTCTCGCACTAAGGGGGCATGGCTCGACGCATTGGCTACACGTTGTGACGCTGTTCCCTCGGTAGAGCAATTAGCCATTTGGCGAGATGAAAAGCAAAGCGCATCAGAAACAAGGTCAAAAGCCGAGCATTTACTGCACGCCGTGAACAGGGGTGAGCATTACTGGCGCAATCAATCAAAATAAGGGGTTAGAACGACAAGTCTTTAAATTCCTGGCATAAAAACATGCTAAAAGAAACGGCTAGGGGATTGTGTTGGGATATGCTATGGCAGAAATTCAGTCTTATTACATGCTTTGGCCGTTATAAACGTGCGCAGCCCTAAAGCATTTCCCTAATGGAATTTGGTAGGAAGCAAACAAGCACTTTTCACTTCAAATTAAGAATTGTTTCAGGTCTTTTGTAAAAGCACCTGGTTTTTTATTCCATGTACACGTCTCCTCTTAAACTCGGCGTTAGGGCAAATGCGCTTTACGAAATAAAAATGCAGCAATTTTAGCACGCTTGTTTTACTGTGCGATGGTATTAGCCAATATGTAATACCAATCAAGGGGCGGAGGTGATGCTGGGGTTTGTTTGGCGTTAATTTCGATTAACAGGGCTCAATTCGCTTAAAAGTGTTGAAATCATTGTGAGCATTTTGTACTTGATTACCATATGCATTAATAAGTTTCTTTACTTGTTGCTGCGCCCCATTTATGACGCTTATTTGCCAAAATGTGCGCGAATGCTAACTTAGACTTCTGCCAAATATTAATCACCGCAGAGATGTTTATTTACCAACTTCGATGCCCAGTCATTTTTGTTGCGAAATGCCTCTGAGGACACCAATGTAACTTGAGCAATTTACGAACGCTTTGTCATTTTGGTAACGATGCGTGTCGATTTATCAATTACCAAGAATTCTGGCCTTACAAGTGCTTGGTTGTTGTTCATTGTTTTATCACTAGTAAGTGGCTTACGTGCGATTGTTTGTCCGTTTCCTCGGTGCACTTGTTTGCCACAATAAGCTGGAAGGAGTAAGTGCGTTTATTGTTGGCACTGTTTGTTTCACAGCTACAATGCCTAATTAGGCTGCACAATGCTCACAGTGAGTGGGAGAAGTTCCTGCGTCAGTTTGGTGAATGGTTTGTCTGATGGATGATGGTGGGTTGTGACTAATGAGGCCTAATTTGGCGAAAGAGGATTTAGCTTCATTGAGTACTTCGTGCTCTTCTTTACAATCATGTGCCTTTCTATTTGTACACGTGCTGTTTATTCATTTCCTCAACCTAGTTACTGCAAAGGCTCTTTGTTTTGCGAGCGGGAAACCTACCACGCCTATTTTTTTGTGAACAGAACTTGAACTGTCGAAGTATGATTGCTTCGGCACTGTATTGCATGGTCTGCTAGCTGAGTAGCGTTGGATTTGGATTGATGAGGTCCAAATTGTTGGATGCAGTTAAGAATCAGCCACATGCTTGCCTCTTCGCCACCTTGTTGAAGACGTTTCGGAGCTGGGCTTCTGCAGACTAATGAGGATTGTTTGTCAGTTTGTTAGATAAGTTAGTATTTCAATGAAGGCGGATTTTGATCGACGTTATCTGATGTATTTGGAAGAGTTGCGACCTTACAATCGGTCGGTTGTGACTCATTATTTTTGCTAGAGTGAGCAGAGGAGCTAAATAAAGTTAAGACAGTTGAGACGTGCTGATTGCCAGCTGCAACGCCCAGTCACGTGTATTTTTGACTGCAATAGACCTCTGGCGAGAAAGTGAGGTTTCTTTGGCAATTGTTTCGTGCTTTATGTCCACATATTACTAAGGATGCATTTTGATTAATAAGGTGGGACTTACTGAGAAGGCTTTTAGCCTTGCTACGTACTTGGTTGCGACTCCCTATTCCCCTCACAAACAGGCCCCATTCTATTTGATAACACTTGTTCATCCGTTTATTTCCCAACTGGGCAATAATTTGGATGAGTTTATGGTGTTGTTTTTGCTGTTGTGTTGAATGGCTTAATATTGTAATGGCGATGGGTTTGGAAGAGTGGGCGTAATCTGTTGGACAGGGTTAAGAATGCACCACATGCTTGGCTCTCTCTCCTCTCTTTCTTGCGAAGGTGTTGCGGAGCCTAACCTCGACGTGGGTTAATTGCTTTCATCATCAGCACAATTGGGTAGAGCATTTGTTGGGTAAGCAGGGAGGCATCACCTGGCAGTAATGAATGCGAATCTGGCCTGCAACCTGCGCATGACGCCTTAACGACCGTGTCCCCTACGACTCCGCACTACGAATTAGCACCACCGTCCCGTTGACTAAGTGAGAAGGCGCTCTACTTAACAGAAGGAATGTATTCCGACCAACAGTAGCATGTAGGTTGCCAAAGATGCAGAGGAGTCCGCTTCAGCAAGGCAGTTTGGGCAGATGTGCCAGCCAGCCAGCCAGAGAGCCAGATCGCCACACTGCCAGGCAGCCGGAGAGGCAGGCAGGCAGCTAACTAGTCAGACAGCCAGCCAGCTAGTGCAATATGGTCACCCGAGTGACCGAAGACGGCAGTCCAGACAAACGTAGCACTACAGTAATACAATAATTTTAGTTACAGACTAGCCTTTCCCTACAAGTTAAGCACTTTCATCATCATCTTCATCAAGTCTTATCCACCCACACTTCTCGCACAATCTCACAACGTTTGGCACACTGCCGCAATCACTGCTTGCTACTTCGTCGTACAGGTGCTCCTCCTCCGCCTCCTCACCAACTTGCGTCTGGTAGGCGCTCATCATTCTTCTCCATCGCTCCTCCAGCGTCATGGGCAATGGTGGAGGCATCGCAGTGAAGACGGCTTCCACACTCGCCTCTGCATCACTCAAAGTTGCTTCCCGCATACTTTCTTCCATGCAACTCGAGTTGTTCGCGAAGAAGCTTAGCCGTCTGCTCCTCTCGCCTCCTTCCTCCATGTCATCGTTCTTCATACCTAAGTTCGGGTGCAAATTGTGGTTGTAATAAGTACCCTCAAAGTCACTGATCTCCTCTCTCCCTTCGAGGCCACCATCGGAGCTGAATGTGGGTGGGTCGGCAACAGTGTCGTAGTATGTGCCCTCCCTTACATCGTAGCCGTGTGCTTCCTCACCCTCTTCATTGGCCCACTGAGGGTGAGGCATGGTTGAGGGGAGAGGTGGGAGTGGATCGTTCGGTTCCTCCTCCTCGTCCTACTCAACACCCAGTCTGTCGTTGATTCTGCGTTGCTGGAAACGTTTGTATGCTTTGCTCTGGTGAAGAATGACCTCATTTTTTGAGAGAAGTTGAAAAATCCCATGTCGCAAAGGCAGTATAGCTGAATTAGACGAGTGTTGTGACTTATTTACTGACCTAGGCAATCGGAGAACGTGGTTCAGATGGAAAGGTAGATAAAGAGATAGATAGGGGGATAGAGGTACGGAATAGTTGGTGGGGTTGGGATGTGGACACCTAACTGGGTTGGAATGGTTGAGGCTAGGGGACTGTAGAAGAGCCGAGGCATCAAGCACATGCGATCTTCAAAACGATTACCGGGTGGGTCCGCAGGGAAGACCAGCTTCACTGAACTACCTATCCTGAGCAACGCGGCATCGTCATCAATCTACAGGAGACTTGAACGGTGCCAGGATGAGCACGTTAAGTGGGAGGTGTGTGTGTGCGCCGTCGGCATGGTGACTAGTGGGTAGACACTCCTTACTTCTGCAGAGTATGCCACTCCATGATCGTCGTCGACGTGTGGTAATGGAAGGGAGCGAAGCCTTTTGCTACAGTCGTGCCCTCCACCAATGTCTCTCATCACTACGAGTGAGGCAACCCTGTGGCAGAAGGGGGCACGGGTGCAGGCAGTGCTTTGGAGGCTGAAAAAGGTTTTCCACTTCCAAATGTTATCCCTAAGAGGCCACCCCTAGGCACAGTGGTAAATGCACCAGCCATGAGAGCGTACGGTATTTCCCCAACTTCAACTCTTCCCGATTACACCTGGATGCCTACGCTACGGCTTCCGCACTCCTTATCAAGACTACTTTTTGTTGGTACACACGGCCTGTATCTCGTATCGCCAAATCGTTGTTAGCAGGACTATGGTTTGGAGTTAAGTCAATTAAGATGATGCAGGACGGTTGAAGGTTGTGGTTTCTGAGGCGGGATTGAGCCGTTATATTATTTTAACCATGCAGCCACAACAGTTGGGTGAGGCCGCTCGACAGTAAAAGACAAAGACCGTTGAGACAACATCATGTGACTGGGGTGCGGGCGGTGAGACAGTAGGAGTAGGAGAAGAAGGAGACGACGGCTCATCAATCAACAGTGCAGAAAGAACTGACAGGGCTAAGGGCGATCGACGCTCCCTGTTCACTTGGTTCCACTGTACCTACCCTGGGGTTGTTTTAATTCCCTCCGTAAAGCAGGATAAGGAATAGGAGGGCGCGCCCGTTCTTGTGGTCCACCGCATCGGCGTCCAATGAGGACGTAGTGGGTTCGGCCAGCGGTTGGACATCAGGTTCGTCGGTGTCAGGAGGAGTCCCTGACGCTTCCTGTTTGCAGCCTCGACCAACTGATTGAGGTCGTTGGTCTTCACGGCGTGCAGTAACTATCAAGATCCTTCAGGTTAAGGTTGTACTCCTCCCTTCACTGCTAACCTCCATTCATTTTCGACTATATGCGTGGCTGTCAGCCTATGTCTGGTGGCTCGGCGTCTGCCAGTATCTAGGCCCCACCTACCCACCCACCCAACCAGGATGACCGAAGCAATGCCACATGGCATTTTGGCAGAATGGTTTCTATTCCATATACCAACACCCACCATTCAATAACCACCTTCGCCTCCACCCGCTTCCACCCGCGTCCTTCATGCTGCTAAGCTACCATCCTTCCATGGGGTAGGGAGGGGGACAAGGTGACCAGGTGCATAGAGTTGGCCAGCGATTGCTCTCGCTGTTCTATGGCCACTTGGCACAGCGTCTCGCAGCAATGGTCCATGGCGAAGCCAGCAGTGACTCCTCAGTTTGTTGCTGCCAGGAGCGGCTGCTGCGGAAGAGCGCGGATGATCAGCGGCACTCTCTGCTGCTGAGGGTAAGGATGTAATTGGACGTTAAGCCTAACGGTTTTCATCCAGTCCTCAAAGTTCATACCATCTTTGAAACGGAGAAGTTCCGCCAACGCTGACACCAATGTAGACGAGTCATTCATTCCCTCCTCTTCCCATTTTCTCACCCTGCTATTAAAAGACAGGCTGTCAGGGGACATCATTTATATGTGCACAATACGGATAACTATTTTATGACATTTACCATGTTCAGTAAAGCAACCATTCCTCCGTCCCACCTGCCCAAATTGGAGGAGTGGTGAAGAACCAGTGCCGTTCCAACAAACCCAACCTACCGACATAGGGACGCAGAAATGTGTGTGCGTGTGTGTGTGTGTAATGAAGGGAGCAAACCCACTTTTGCGACTACGTCTGTAGCCTTGTTGCATCTGTGTTGCGTCAGATCTCATCCCCTCTCTAGCTGCCACAATTGGTCAAGCTATCGTCCAAACCTGCCACCTAGACTAATAGCTCCCATTCCTCTTCCTCTATTGTTCTTTCCGGCTTTGAAAAGTGCATTCAGGTAAATAACGCTATGGAACAAAGCATGATTACACATCTCGCACGCCATTCTCCCCATAATCGCTCGACACGACACGACACGACACGACGACTCAAGGCCATCCAGGATGGACGAGCGTCGCCATGCCAACAAGTGCGAAAGATGTACGCGAATGGATAGAAAAAAAGGCGCAATTTCCCAAATCAATTCAGGCCTTCTTGAATCATAAGTAAATAACTAGGCGACTGTTCAAATCTTGCACAAAATTTGCTCTTCAGGCGAGGAAAGGAAGGAATAGGAGTTTGAGGTTCCGAAATGAATGTATATCAAGAAGCAAACACCGTGGTTCTGCCTGTGCGTCGCATATCAGCAGAAGTGAGCCATGCATTCACTGTGGCGCAGGAGAGAAGACAGGCGTAGCTAGCGCTGCAATAACCAATCTCCCCTAGCAACGCAATAAGTAATTACCTACTGGTGGGGTTAGGATGTCAGAGATTTGGTGCAGTGCTTCGAGGTGGAGGCATATGAACCCTTCATAGGCGCCTTCATTGGCGTGGACCATAAATCGTACTTATGGGTAACTGGCAGGTAGGAGAATAATATGCAGGCTCCTCAGGTCGGAACATCGGAGGCTATGAACATTGAAGCGGATTCGGGGTGCATGGGAACTTCCAACCCAATTGAACACATGATCCCACCGTCAGAGACCTCGAGATTCACGTGGAATGCGTGAAACGCCCATCTACCATTCCCTCCTCCCTAGGAGAAGGCAGCAACAGCCTCTACTTAGGTGGTGCCGTGTGGTGGGGTGAGGTGGGGTGAGTTGGGTTGGGTTCAGTGTCCCTTCAGTTAAAGGCATTTATCAAACATGCAGACTCAGGGTCTAAAGACGCATTTATTTCTCCATCTTTAAAATACACCGTCTTACACAATGTAGTGAGGAAGTAGAGTTTCGCGATATTTTCTCTCGATCTAACAAGCACGCAATAACGAGTGAGGTAAGTGGTTCAATGCACAAACGTACACAAAGACTTGAAGAAAAAACAATGTTGGAGTGCACAGAGGCTGAGAGTAGTAGAAAAAAACAAACCTACGATTTAATTTAAAGCATCGGGTCTGGTTGGAAATAGGTCATTTAAGGCCGATCCTGCATTTCACCTGCCTTTCGTCCTGACTTCGAGATCGGCGTTGTAATCAATGCGGGTGAAAGGGAAGGATTCTCGTTCAACACAATGTCTGGTGCAATCATGTCAACCTAACACTTCAAATCATTGACGCTGCTTTCGTCTTACGAAGGCAATCAGCACTGAGTAGCACGTCCCAAACTAATACCAACCAAAAACATAATAAATTGTACCGTCCAGGTTTCTCCCCCATCCCCACCTTCAACCGCGTCTCCCCTTTTACCATCACCTTTCTCTCCTCTGCTGTGAGTACTTTTCTAGAGGAAGGACCAGTGCGCCACTTGCAGCGCAGATGTGGGATAGCTTAGGCATTCACCAGGGACCTGGCTGCGCACGAGTCAAGAAGAAGACGGCTGGGATATTCTTCCAGCTTGACGGGTACTCGTACTAACGGACGGGAACCATTTGGGGGTAGGCAGGATAAAGAATAGGAGGGCTCGCCTGCTCTTGGCGTCCAGCGGCACGGAGTCCAACGACGACGTCTTGGGTTTGGCCAGCGATTGGACGTCTGGGTTGTCGGTGTTAGGAGGAGTTCCTGACGCTTCCTGCTCGCAGCCCCAACCAACCGATTGAGGTCCATGGTCACCACGGCGGGCGGCTTCGCCGCAATGGTTGGTGGTTGTGCAGCCTGATCAGGTAGTATGGTTGTGAAACAAACTGTAGAGGAATCTCGCCTCTCCTCCCTTTCCCTTCTTCCTGCCCTTCTATTAGGAGGCAGTGTTTTATGGGACATCTTTAACATGACTTAGTAGGAAAAGCGTGGTAAGTCCATACCTATTGCGGGGGTGCCTACCACTCCTGGGAGAAACTGCGTCCACCCGCGACCAGGTTGCAGTAGTCCTCCAACCTCTCACCTACAAAACACATTTCAACAACACATCCCTCACATAAACAGTCTCTACAATAACTGTAGTCATTTCTTTTACCTTCATTGTGGCAATCAAGTGCACCAAAGAAACGGACCAACAAGCTCACGCAGGGGAAAAAGAGACGCGTTAGTGACAAAAAATAATAGTGAATGACAACCAAGTACTTGAAAGGCTATGCTTCTTCGCATTAGGTTAATCGAATCCCATCGCTATCATCAAGTGCCCAGACAACATCAATATGTCCTCGTCTTTTTTTCGCCGTAAAAAAGTAAACGGACTAAGCACCTAAGCCAGAAATAAAACACACCTGCGTCGTTGGTAATTAACAGTCACCTAATTTAGCACTTGCACACATTTCATCAAACAATCCATAAATAGAGCAAATCAAGAAGTAAAGAGGCTCACTCATACACTTTACAGCCAATTACGAAATGTGCACAATGTTTCCAACTTCATGAAGCAAATTAGGTCTCATTTATCCCAAGTGGCATCAATGAACTTACAGCATCACCTACATTCCTCTGGACCAATTCTAATCTGTGGATAGCAGCGTGGCACAGTAAAACAAACACACTGAAAAGTGCATTTATGATTGTCAGAGTACATTTACCCCAACATTAGATTTGTGTGCACACCATTGTTTTGCTTTGACAAAATTGCTTAGCTAAAGGGTATCCGCACTATGGTTTCGCAGTGACCATCTAATTTGTGGAGGAGGCGAGTGTGACGAAGGCGTTAACTAAGTAGTTGAATGAGTAATGAGGCAGTAGCATCTGAGGCGTGTAGGCGTACTTAGCCCGTGGGCAGAAGCAGAAATGCCTGCTTACGAAACCTCCAGATGCACGCAGTCTTTCTCGCAGTGGTGACCAAGCACCCACACCTAAGGCTCATCGAGTGGAGTCAGAAATGCCAAACAATTAATAAGCTCACATCGATCATCAACCGCTGACCAACTGGAAACAAGGATATACGTGGAAACTTGAACAGGGGTACTTCGCGCAATTTAGTGTGGTTCTACTTCATCCAAAACAGGGTCCAATTAAATGCGATGCCATTTCAATGCCTTGACATCGCCAAAATCAAGCTGCTTAGAGCATTTGGTCACAAAGAAGAGGCACATTGCACTACTGTTTGCCAAAACCTTACGATAACAATACGAAAACTGGACTAAAAGCTGACTTTCGCTTCAGCCCTAGAACAAGGCTTGAGCCCTGTCGGTTGCAGCGTGTGTTCTCCAAGACCTAGCAAGTGACTTCAGCGAACTTCGCTGGAAACCGAACAAACTTTCTCCACCATCTCATGTTTTATCGAGCTTCCCTGAAGGGCCGTCCCACCAGATGTTACAGGTTCGCAGCCCACTGCTCGTCGCCTTCGCTGCCTTTTGGTCTCTGTGAAAGAACCCTCTTGTAATACTTTGTTTGTTCGAACTACCGGTTTGGGCCACTTGGGTGGCCATCTTGTTCTAGCCGGTTGGCCACCCTCCGGGCCGTGCCAACAGCCCCCAAGCCCTCTGTTTCCAGAATACATGTATTCTATCCTTAGTACTATGCTTTCTTTTACCCTAAAGGGAGTCTCGGGACGCTGCATTGGTGGCAGCGGAAGGCGGACCCGACTTTGATGAATTTTATCCTGCTCCATGCCGCTTCTGGCAAACGTCGGCGTTGTAAAAGAAGTACATGTGTTACGGAGGGGAGAATCTCTGGTATCTCGTAACAGAAGGGTTGAGATCGATGTTCATCTTCGACATCTCCCTCGCCCTCGTGTTCGACAGGGAAGCTATTAACAACTAAAGCGACACTAGCCGTGGACTCCTAGCCCAGTGGATCTGCTCTCTTTTTTACCTCGGGCGACTCGTCGTCCTTCGTCAAAGTGCGCATCCACATATGTAGAATGTGCAGCACGCCATTCCACAGCATGGTTTTATGCTTTGCACACTTGGATCGCATGCACTTTGTTCCTATGACGCCCGACCGCCACATTTGCTCAGGTTCCTACGATGCCCTTGCGTTTCTTCTACGGCATCAATTAGGCCTGGAATCGCAATATGTGTTGTGTGTGTCTCGACCCATTCGAAAACTTGGGTACGTAACTCCATCTTTAATGGGACCACATTGTCGTGGGAGAGGACAGCCAAGATGTGCGCACTTGCTGCACTGAGTGCTACGCGGAATTGATGGCACTACAGGAATACATGCGTTGAGTTCGAATCCCGCATTATCCGGTGGAGCCCCAATTCCAATTCCATCATAACTAAAGGCCAATTCTACAGCGACTGCCTCATTCGATGCATTTCTGTTTGGCAGTAAACGCTATACAGAAGTGGATGTCACAACCGTGCTGCCACTCCTACCAATCACTGCACGTCTAGCTACAATAATAGAGCTAGCAATTTTAATACTGTGGTAGCAATTCGATGGAGGGAAATGGCGCTGATGAATGCTTGGGGGGAACCCTGCCCTCACAAATGCCTCGCATCTCACACAAGTGATTGCACTCGCCTGCTATCACAGGAGCGCCTTCGTGTCGAGGAACTGAGTGCATGCAGCCACATCGAATTGCGCCTTCGTCACACTCGCCTCCTCCACAAATTAGATGGTCACTGCGAAACCATAGTGCGGATACCCTTTAGCTAAGCAATTTTGTCAAAGCAAAACAATGGTGTGCACACAAATCTAATGTTGGGGTAAATGTACTCTGACAATCATAAATGCACTTTTCAGTGTGTTTGTTTTACTGTGCCACGCTGCTATCCACAGATTAGAATTGGTCCAGAGGAATGTAGGTGATGCTGTAAGTTCATTGATGCCACTTGGGATAAATGAGACCTAATTTGCTTCATGAAGTTGGAAACATTGTGCACATTTCGTAATTGGCTGTAAAGTGTATGAGTGAGCCTCTTTACTTCTTGATTTGCTCTATTTATGGATTGTTTGATGAAATGTGTGCAAGTGCTAAATTAGGTGACTGTTAATTACCAACGACGCAGGTGTGTTTTATTTCTGGCTTAGGTGCTTAGTCCGTTTACTTTTTTACGGCGAAAAAAAGACGAGGACATATTGATGTTGTCTGGGCACTTGATGATAGCGATGGGATTCGATTAACCTAATGCGAAGAAGCATAGCCTTTCAAGTACTTGGTTGTCATTCACTATTATTTTTTGTCACTAACGCGTCTCTTTTTCTGCTGCGTGAGCTTGTTGGTCCGTTTCTTTGGTGCACTTGATTGCCACAATGAAGGTAAAAGAAATGACTACAGTTATTGTAGAGACTGTTTATGTGAGGGATGTGTTGTTGAAATGTGTTTTGTAGGTGAGAGGTTGGAGGACTACTGCAACCTGGTCGCGGGTGGACGCAGTTTCTCCCAGGAGTGGTAGGCACCCCCGCCATAGGTATGGACTTACCACGCTTTTCCTACTAAGTCATGTTAAAGATGTCCCATAAAACACTGCCTCCTAATAGAAGAGCAGGAAGAAGGGAAAGGGAGGAGAGGCGAGATTCCTCTACAGTTTGTTTCACAACCATACTACCTGATCAGGCTGCACAACCACCAACCATCGCGGCGAAGCCGCCCGCCGTGGTGACTATGGACCTCAATCGGTTGGTTGGGGCTGCGAGTAGGAAGCTGGAAGGACACTTCTGCCGTCTTCTTCTTGACTCGTGCGCAGCCAGGTCCCTAGTGAATGCCCAAGCTACCCCAGCTCTGCGCTGCAATTTGTGCACTGGTCCTTCCTCTAAAAAGTACTCACAGCAGAAGGGAGGAAGGTGATGGTAAAGTGGAGACGTAGTTGAAAGTGTCGATGGGGAGGAAACCTGGACGGTACAATTTATTATGTGTTCGGAGTTGGTTGGGACGTGCTGCTCGGTGCTGATTGCCCTCGTAAGTCAATAGCAGCATAATAGCAGCACTTTGGAAGAGGTGAGTTGTTGGTGGGTCGAGATGTTCAAAGACGGCATTACAAAACCCTTTGTTTGCGCGTTTATTTGGCCAAAGGCAGCGTAGCTGCTAAATTTGATGGCTGTTATTCTCTTCTATTTCCCACCTTCCATGTGTGGTGCGTTTATTTTTTGCTACGAAATATCCTTGATGACTTAGTAATGCGTTTTTGCAGTTTGTAGTGGGTTTGTTTGAAACGACGTATGTCGATTAATGTTGCCCTTTGTCAGGAAGAATGCAGAACTTGCAATTACTTGGTTGTCGATTATTATTCCATCACCAATAAGTCCCTGTTTCACTTGCATACACCTGTTCATCCATTTTCTTCACATGCTTATTTGCTGAATTGAAGGCGAAAGAAATGAGTGCAGTTGCTGTTGGGACTGTTTGTTTCCCAGCTGCATTGCCTAGTCGGGTTAGTGTTCTGCTGCGCTATGCTTACAGTGCTTGGTGGAAATTGCTTCAGCAGTCCGTTATCAATGATGATTTGTCATTATTAATAACGGTGGATTGTGATTAATGAGACCGAACCTGACAAAAGGAGCTTTAGCTTCACTAAGATCTTGCTGCCTTTTTTACAAATACCTACCTTTTCTCTATTTCTTTAACCACACTTTCTGTTACGATTGTTTGTTTTGCAAGCACAAAACTTGCTATGCCTGTTTTTGTCTGAGCAGTGCTTTAATGGTGAAGAATAGTTGCATTTGTTTGGTTGTTGTGTGACGATGGATTTGGATTGGTGAGGTGCAACGTGTTGGATACGGTTGAGACCCTACCACATGCTTGGCTCTTCTTCTTCTTCTTCTTCTTCTTCTCTTTATCCTTTTCCTTACTGTTGGAGACATAGCGGAGGGTGGATTGTACAGACTAATGAGGACGGAATCCGATCGATGCTATCCGATTTAATTCGAGGAGTTCCAAGTCTACAATCGCTTGATTGTGATTCATTATGTTTGCTAGAGTGAGGAGAGGAGCTAAATGAGGCTAAGACAGTTGAGACGTGCTGATGTCCAATTGCAACGCCCAGTCACGTGTATTTTTTACTGCAATAGACCTCTGGAGAGTGAGTAAGGTTTCTTTGGCAGTTGTTTAGAGTATTTTGTCCACACATTACTAAGGATGCATTTTGATTGATGAAGTGCAGCTTATTGAGAAGACTTTTAGCCTCATTTCCTACTGATGTGCCCTCTTTGTTTAATCACACTTGTTTACCGGTTTATATTCCAACTGCGCTATATGTTGACTGATTTCGTAAATTGTTTTGCCTTGTATTGTATTGAATGGTTGAATATTGCGATGACGATGGACTCGGAATAGCGGGGCCTAATGCGTTGGATACAGTACCATGTGCTTGGCTCTTTTTCCTCTCCTCATTATTAAAGATGTTGCTGAGCCTAACTTCGACGTGATTTAATTATCACCTTCATTCGCGCTTCAGGACGCACGCACTCACTCACTCACTCACTCACTCACTCACTCACTCACTCACTCACTCACTCACTCACTCACTCACTCACTCACTCACTCACTCACACTCACTCACTCACTCACTCACTCACTCAGTATCTAATTGCACGAGAACTTGTGGGTTAAGAAACTCACAGCCTTTCTCTTTCCACTTCTCCTTCCAGCGTATCACTCTCCAACTCTGACAACGGCATGTGATTGTCGTAGTTGTAGCACTTATCCCCGTCCCACTCATATCCTCATTCGCGGTTAGATCGCAACTGCCGCAAAGTGTGGATGGGTGTGCCTGCCACAGTGTTATAATCGTCACTTTTCATTTCATCGTGCACATGTTCCCCTCACTGTCTTCCCTCGTGTAGGTGTGCACCGCTCGCCCTTCTCGATCGGCGGAGTGCGGGTGCAGCGTTGGTGAGATAAGAATATCAGAGGGATTATTCACCCTACGCAGCGTCTTTCCTGTCTCTTCATTTGGAGAAGTACGATTTCAGTCTGCGCGATGCAGTGACAAAGCGCATTCCACTGAGACAGTGGCTGCTGCAAGTTGTCGAGTGTTGTGAGTTACTGATTGTCTGGGGGGATTCAATGGAGATGTTGGGTCTGCCGCCGAGTGGCGCACCTCTGTTCTGTGTAATAGTTCCCCACTCTCGCTCCTGGCTTCCTCTTTGAGATGTGGTAAAGCGGCGGCATTCAAAATACACTCCTTCCCTCCTTCCCTTGCATGAAAAGCAAATTTTGTGCAAGATTTGAACAGTTGCTCCATTATTTACTTATAATTTAAGAAGACCTGAAGTGATTTGGAAAATTGCACTTCTTGTTCTATCCATTCCGTACACATTTCGCACTTGTTGGCATGGCGACGCTCGTCCACCCTCGTGTCGTGTCGAGCGGTTATGGGGAGAATGGCGTGCGAGATGTGTAATCATGCTTTGTTCCATAGCGTTAGTTACCTGCATGTACTTTTCAAAGCGAGAAAGAACAATAGAGGAAGAGGGATGGGAGCGATTAGCCTAGGTGGCAGGTTCGGACGATAGCTTGATGAATTGTAGCAGCTAGAGAGGGGAGGAGATCTGACGCAACGCAGATGCAGCAAGGCTACAGACGTAGTCACCAAAGTGGGTTTGCTCCCTCACTTAATCACACACACACTCTTCTGCGCCCCCATGTCGGTAGGTTGGGTTTGTTGGAACGGCACTGGTTCTTCACCACTCCTCAAATTTGGGCAGATGGAACGCTAAAGCATCAATTGACAAACAAGTGGCAGATGTCTTGGAAGTGGTAGGGCACACGAAAGTTAATTACAAAGGAGGTAAGTGAGTGTATCGTCTGTGGGTGGTAGGATAGAAGAGACGTATTCCTAGCTGCGCTTTGTGGAGAGCAAGACAGGAAGTTGACCTAACTGGGACTGAGGTCTGGCTACATTGTAGGTGAGGAGGAAGTGCCCCAGGGGGACTGACGCAATGACTGACTGGCTGGCTAGCTGCCTGGCTACCTGGCTGCCCGGCTACCTAGCAGCCATCTGCTGGACATCTCCTTTATCCCATTTCGCCATCCAAATGTCTCCTTGTCACTCTTTCTGTCTCCACTGAATCTCGCTCCAAGAACTTTTCCAATTCCACGCGCGCTTTTCTCCGCTCTGCGCGCGGCCCTGCCTGTTGCCCGTACGGATAGCGTGCCCTCTCAGAGAGTCTAGCCACTTCATCAAGCCTCATCCACCCACACTTCTCGCACAATTTCACAAGGTCTGGCACACTGCCGCAATCACTGCTTGCTACTTCATCGTACACGTGCTCCTCCTCCTCCTCCTCCTCCTCCTCCTCCTCCTCCTCCTCCTCCTCCTTACCAAATTGCGTTGTTGTTTAGAGTTTTTTGTCTGCACAGTGCTAACGATGCATTTTGATAAATGAGGTGTAACTTATTGGGAAGAATTTAGCCTTACTAAGTACTTGGCTGTGGAGTGCTGTAAAATACTGATACTCTGGGAGGATTCAATGGAGATGTCGGGTCCGCCACTGAGTGGCGCACCTCTGTTCTGTGCACTAGTTCCCCACTCTCGCTCCTCGCCTCCTCTTTGAGATGTGGTAGAGCGGCGGCATTCAAAATACACTCTTGATGCAGTATAAGACTTGGAGAGTCGGGTTTGCATAGCGTGGATGGGAGGTGTTGAAGGGTGTGTTTTTCCTTTCAGTTGTGGATTCGCATAAATGGTTGAGTTATAGTCGTCAAAGAGGCTAGTTCGTGACGGCCAACTCCGTAGACAGCGGTTCCTTCGTCACAATTGAGGTGATATTACACCAGTAGGCTCCTCATTCCAGCCTCACGTGTTGAACAGGCCGCTCACACGTAGCATTGATAAGCTCTAACTGGAGTCATCAGTAAGTGGGTAGAGCAGTGAGGAACACGCGCGGCCAAGTCTATGCGGACGAAATAGTGTTAAGTGGGGGCGGGAGCGATTTAGGTGGAGAGCAAAACAGTAGGATTGTAGTGTGTGTGTGTGCGTGCGTGCGTGCGTGCGTGTGTGTGGGGAGGATGGACGGGATGCGCGATTGTAATCTACTCGACAACGTGAGCTGCACGCGCACCTTACTGACGAGTGGTGGAAGTGCGCTTTGACAGATGGCATACCCTAGGAAAATCAGATTGGGAAAGGCAGAGAAAAGGCATTTATCGGGCAACAAGAGCTATCGATTCACCTATGAAGTCGATTTGGACAGGCGTTTCTTAGGCAATAGGTGCTGACGTGTGTCTCCACCGTGTGTAATGCGTGTGACCACAACCGCACTGCGGTTACAAACTGATCATCCCCTTTGTGGAGGAGGCGATTCTGACGAAGGCACGAGTCGAGGTGGTTGCATCCACTCAATTCCTCTTCCTTGACGAACTTTGGGTGGATCACGAGTGAATTAGTCCAGTGATGAGTGTAGACCTTTACATGATTACGTGCACCCACCACCACTGCTTTGTGTTTTAATCCATTACTTCTCAATTGAATCCCACAACATCTTCCAGCAGCATTTTATTCAGGAAACAACTTCTACATTAGTAATGACGAGTGTGAGGAGTGCAATCATCACGAAGATGTTCGCCGTGACGTCGAAGCATGTAGGCTTGTGTAGCAGCCAAATGGTGCCCGTCCATGCGACCTCGACGGAGCCGTGGACACTGACAAAGCGGATGCGCCTGGAGGTCTACTCAGGCACAGTGTAGTGAATTGATGAGCTGGCATGCCCTAACGCACCCACATGCCATTATCCTCCTAGGTTCGAGAGCGATTCATTCAACACGCCAGCATGCATGGCACCCGCCTATCATCAATTTCCAATGATCAACATGGAACCGCCTTACCTTAAGACAGTGCTAAGTGCTGCCAGATTGCACCAACGCGATAATCCACAATTTGTTTAGCCTACGTCAAGGCAGCCCTGAGTTCATTCCTCAAGTGCTTAATGGATGCCCAAACTGCGCACCTCAAGCCCACACGCAAACACCAACACGCTCCTCAGTCAATTTCACGTATGCACTAAGGTCCCACGATAATAGGAAGTGGTAACTTAAAACAAAAGTCAAACTGCTCTACTGTTCTCCCGATGGGAATGCAGTGTGCAGAAAATGGCAAATTGATTTGTTTGGTTTGGAAGGTGTGAGCTCTACCTACCTTCGCATTACGCTTTGCAATGCGCACATAGGAAATGGGCCACCCTGGCGCCGTTCATTCATGCTTTGTGCCACAGTGACGGCATCATTTTCAGTACCACATCGACACATTCCCTGCCTAGCACTAATCTCAGCTTTACCAAATACCTCTGTGCACACCGTGTGTGTGGGCGTTACCAGGAAGCAGAGACTGCTTTGCCGCAAATCATGCAAAGGAAATGAGGCTTCTGTGTCGAATTTGTGGGAGGGATGGAGATGAGTAGCGTTGAGGGAGATGTGGGTAGAAGTGCCTCCATCGTGATGCGCTTGAGGCTTGGCCCGAGGCGTTTAGCGTTCTCCCTCGTCTACACGTCCTCCATCTCTCATCATTCAACACGTGAGCACTTGTGCAGACTGTGACTGTGCCACGTCCTTACCACACTCGCCCTCTTTCACTGCTCCCTCACGAATGGCTTTGCGGAATGCGCAGGTCTTGACTGCCCCAACCACCCAATCGCCCCTACTGGTGTCCACCAGGAACCATTCATCCCACTTTGTAGCCACTATCCACTACTTCCAACGAGGTCTTCCCATTTACCCAAACCCAAACACACGCACACACACATGCACACAGGCACACACACATTGGCCACAGGGCGCTGGCAATGGGCACAAGTCTTCAGTGTACTCCTACAATATCTGCTTCCCCTTACCCAACTACCCACCTATATCCCTGCCTGCCTGCCTGCCTGCCTGCCTGCCTGCCTGCCTGCCTGCCTGCCTGCCTGCCTGCCTGCCTGCCTGCCTGCCTGCCTACCCCTCTGCCTGCTTTCTTGCTTCGCGCGCGCGGCGTGACACTCGCCAGACAGCTGACTTTCCAATGATGAGGCAATCGATGCAATCAATTGCCTAGGTCAATCAATAAGCCACCACACTCGTCAATTTCAACTTTACGTCCTTTTTGGCATGACGTTTTCTACGTTCTTTCGCAGACTGTGGTATTTCTTCTCAGGAGCAAAACGTGCAAATATTGGTGGCACTGCAAAAGCAAATGCAGAGGATGTGTTGAGTAGGACGAGGAGGAGGAACCCGAACGATCCACTCCCACCTCTCCCCTCAACCATGCCTCACCCTCAGTGGGCCAATGAAGAGGGTGAGGAGGCACACGGCTATGATGTAAGCGAGGGCACATATTACGACACTGTTGCCGACCCGCTCACATTCAGCTCCGATGGTGACCCCCTAGGGAGAGAGGAGATCAGTGAGTTTGAGGGTACTTACTACAACCACAACTTACACCCGAACTCAGGTATGGAGAACGATGACATGGAGGAAGGAGGCGAGAGGAGCAGACGGCTAAGCTTCTTTGCGAACAACTCCAGTTGCATGGAAGATAGTGTGCTTGAAGCAACTTGGAGCGATAGAGAGGCGAGTGTGGAAGCCGTTTCAACAGCGATGCCTCCACCATTGCCCATGACGCTGGAGGAGCGATGGAAAAGAATGATGAGCGCCTACCACACGCAAGTTGGTGAGGTGGCGGAAGAGGCAGAGGAGGAGCAAGTGTGCGCTCAAGTAGCAAGCGGTTATTACGGCAGAGTACCAGACCTTGTAAGGATGTGCGAAAAGTTTGGGTGGAGGAGACTTGATGAAGAGGGTAGACTGTTTGAGAAAGGGAGCTATCCATACAAGCAGCAGAAAGGGTCGCGCGCAGAGCGGAGAAATGCGTGCATTGAAATGGAAAAATATTTGGAGCGAGAAAGGCTGGAGACAGATAGACTGATAAGGAGATATTGGATGGATGGAGATCGGTGCTAGATAGACGAGCAGCCACGTAGGTAGGCAGAGTGCGGTATGCCACGTAGCTAGAGAGCCAGGTTGAGAGGCAGCCAGCCAGCCAGCCAGCCAGCCAGCCAGCCAGCCAGCCAGCCAGCCAGCCAGCCAGCCAGCCAGCCAGCCAGCCAGCCAGCCAGCCAGCCAGCCAGCCAGCCAGCCAGCCAGCCAGCCAGCCAGCCAGCCAGCCAGCCAGCCAGCCAGCCAGCCAGCCAGCCAGCCAGCCAGCCAGCCAGCCAGCCAGCCAGCCAGCCAGCCAGCCAGCCAGCCAGCCAGCCAGCCAGCCAGCCAGCCAGCCAGCCAGCCAGCCAGCCAGCCAGCCAGCCAGCCAGCCAGCCAGCCAGCCAGCCAGCCAGCCAGCCAGCCAGCCAGCCAGCCAGCCAGCCAGCCAGCCAGCCAGCCAGCCAGCCAGCCAGCCAGCCAGCCAGCCAGCCAGCCAGCCAGCCAGCCAGCCAGCCAGCCAGCCAGCCAGCCAGCCAGCCAGCCAGCCAGCCAGCCAGCCAGCCAGCCAGCCAGCCAGCCAGCCAGCCAGCCAGCCAGCCAGCCAGCCAGCCAGCCAGCCAGCCAGCCAGCCAGCCAGCCAGCCAGCCAGCCAGCCAGCTAACGCGTCTCTTTTTCTGCTGCGTGAGCTTGTTGGTCCGTTTCTTTGGTGCACTTGATTGCCACAATGAAGGTAAAAGAAATGACTACAGTTATTGTAGAGACTGTTTATGTGAGGGATGTGTTGTTGAAATGTGTTTTGTAGGTGAGAGGTTGGAGGACTACTGCAACCTGGTCGCGGGTGGACGCAGTTTCTCCCAGGAGTGGTAGGCACCCCCGCCATAGGTATGGACTTACCACGCTTTTCCTACTAAGTCATGTTAAAGATGTCCCATAAAACACTGCCTCCTAATAGAAGAGCAGGAAGAAGGGAAAGGGAGGAGAGGCGAGATTCCTCTACAGTTTGTTTCACAACCATACTACCTGATCAGGCTGCACAACCACCAACCATCGCGGCGAAGCCGCCCGCCGTGGTGACTATGGACCTCAATCGGTTGGTTGGGGCTGCGAGTAGGAAGCTGGAAGGACACTTCTGCCGTCTTCTTCTTGACTCGTGCGCAGCCAGGTCCCTAGTGAATGCCCAAGCTACCCCAGCTCTGCGCTGCAATTTGTGCACTGGTCCTTCCTCTAAAAAAGTACTCACAGCAGATGGGAGGAAGGTGATGGTAAAGTGGAAGACGTAGTTGAAAGTGTCGATGGGGAGGAAACCTGGACGGTACAATTTATTATGTGTTCGGAGTTGGTTGGGACGTGCTGCTCGGTGCTGATTGCCCTCGTAAGTCAATAGCAGCATAATAGCAGCACTTTGGAAGAGGTGAGTTGTTGGTGGGTCGAGATGTTCAAAGACGGCATTACAAAACCCTTTGTTTGCGCGTTTATTTGGCCAAAGGCAGCGTAGCTGCTAAATTTGATGGCTGTTATTCTCTTCTATTTCCCACCTTCCATGTGTGGTGCGTTTATTTTTTGCTACGAAATATCCTTGATGACTTAGTAATGCGTTTTTGCAGTTTGTAGTGGGTTTGTTTGAAACGACGTATGTCGATTAATGTTGCCCTTTGTCAGGAAGAATGCAGAACTTGCAATTACTTGGTTGTCGATTATTATTCCATCACCAATAAGTCCCTGTTTCACTTGCATACACCTGTTCATCCATTTTCTTCACATGCTTATTTGCTGAATTGAAGGCGAAAGAAATGAGTGCAGTTGCTGTTGGGACTGTTTGTTTCCCAGCTGCATTGCCTAGTCGGGTTAGTGTTCTGCTGCGCTATGCTTACAGTGCTTGGTGGAAATTGCTTCAGCAGTCCGTTATCAATGATGATTTGTCATTATTAATAACGGTGGATTGTGATTAATGAGACCGAACCTGACAAAAGGAGCTTTAGCTTCACTAAGATCTTGCTGCCTTTTTTACAAATACCTACCTTTTCTCTATTTCTTTAACCACACTTTCTGTTACGATTGTTTGTTTTGCAAGCACAAAACTTGCTATGCCTGTTTTTGTCTGAGCAGTGCTTTAATGGTGAAGAATAGTTGCATTTGTTTGGTTGTTGTGTGACGATGGATTTGGATTGGTGAGGTGCAACGTGTTGGATACGGTTGAGACCCTACCACATGCTTGGCTCTTCTTCTTCTTCTTCTTCTTCTTCTTCTTCTCTTTATCCTTTTCCTTACTGTTGGAGACATAGCGGAGGGTGGATTGTACAGACTAATGAGGACGGAATCCGATCGATGCTATCCGATTTAATTCGAGGAGTTCCAAGTCTACAATCGCTTGATTGTGATTCATTATGTTTGCTAGAGTGAGGAGAGGAGCTAAATGAGGCTAAGACAGTTGAGACGTGCTGATGTCCAATTGCAACGCCCAGTCACGTGTATTTTTTACTGCAATAGACCTCTGGAGAGTGAGTAAGGTTTCTTTGGCAGTTGTTTAGAGTATTTTGTCCACACATTACTAAGGATGCATTTTGATTGATGAAGTGCAGCTTATTGAGAAGACTTTTAGCCTCATTTCCTACTGATGTGCCCTCTTTGTTTAATCACACTTGTTTACCGGTTTATATTCCAACTGCGCTATATGTTGACTGATTTCGTAAATTGTTTTGCCTTGTATTGTATTGAATGGTTGAATATTGCGATGACGATGGACTCGGAATAGCGGGGCCTAATGCGTTGGATACAGTACCATGTGCTTGGCTCTTTTTCCTCTCCTCATTATTAAAGATGTTGCTGAGCCTAACTTCGACGTGATTTAATTATCACCTTCATTCGCGCTTCAGGACGCACGCACTCACTCACTCACTCACTCACTCACTCACTCACTCACTCACTCACTCACTCACTCACTCACTCACTCACTCACTCACTCACTCACTCACTCACACTCACTCACTCACTCACTCACTCAGTATCTAATTGCACGAGAACTTGTGGGTTAAGAAACTCACAGCCTTTCTCTTTCCACTTCTCCTTCCAGCGTATCACTCTCCAACTCTGACAACGGCATGTGATTGTCGTAGTTGTAGCACTTATCCCCGTCCCACTCATATCCTCATTCGCGGTTAGATCGCAACTGCCGCAAAGTGTGGATGGGTGTGCCTGCCACAGTGTTATAATCGTCACTTTTCATTTCATCGTGCACATGTTCCCCTCACTGTCTTCCCTCGTGTAGGTGTGCACCGCTCGCCCTTCTCGATCGGCGGAGTGCGGGTGCAGCGTTGGTGAGATAAGAATATCAGAGGGATTATTCACCCTACGCAGCGTCTTTCCTGTCTCTTCATTTGGAGAAGTACGATTTCAGTCTGCGCGATGCAGTGACAAAGCGCATTCCACTGAGACAGTGGCTGCTGCAAGTTGTCGAGTGTTGTGAGTTACTGATTGTCTGGGGGGATTCAATGGAGATGTTGGGTCTGCCGCCGAGTGGCGCACCTCTGTTCTGTGTAATAGTTCCCCACTCTCGCTCCTGGCTTCCTCTTTGAGATGTGGTAAAGCGGCGGCATTCAAAATACACTCCTTCCCTCCTTCCCTTGCATGAAAAGCAAATTTTGTGCAAGATTTGAACAGTTGCTCCATTATTTACTTATAATTTAAGAAGACCTGAAGTGATTTGGAAAATTGCACTTCTTGTTCTATCCATTCCCGTACACATTTCGCACTTGTTGGCATGGCGACGCTCGTCCACCCTCGTGTCGTGTCGAGCGGTTATGGGGAGAATGGCGTGCGAGATGTGTAATCATGCTTTGTTCCATAGCGTTAGTTACCTGCATGTACTTTTCAAAGCGAGAAAGAACAATAGAGGAAGAGGGATGGGAGCGATTAGCCTAGGTGGCAGGTTCGGACGATAGCTTGATGAATTGTAGCAGCTAGAGAGGGGAGGAGATCTGACGCAACGCAGATGCAGCAAGGCTACAGACGTAGTCACCAAAGTGGGTTTGCTCCCTCACTTAATCACACACACACTCTTCTGCGCCCCCATGTCGGTAGGTTGGGTTTGTTGGAACGGCACTGGTTCTTCACCACTCCTCAAATTTGGGCAGATGGAACGCTAAAGCATCAATTGACAAACAAGTGGCAGATGTCTTGGAAGTGGTAGGGCACACGAAAGTTAATTACAAAGGAGGTAAGTGAGTGTATCGTCTGTGGGTGGTAGGATAGAAGAGACGTATTCCTAGCTGCGCTTTGTGGAGAGCAAGACAGGAAGTTGACCTAACTGGGACTGAGGTCTGGCTACATTGTAGGTGAGGAGGAAGTGCCCCAGGGGGACTGACGCAATGACTGACTGGCTGGCTAGCTGCCTGGCTACCTGGCTGCCCGGCTACCTAGCAGCCATCTGCTGGACATCTCCTTTATCCCATTTCGCCATCCAAATGTCTCCTTGTCACTCTTTCTGTCTCCACTGAATCTCGCTCCAAGAACTTTTCCAATTCCACGCGCGCTTTTCTCCGCTCTGCGCGCGGCCCTGCCTGTTGCCCGTACGGATAGCGTGCCCTCTCAGAGAGTCTAGCCACTTCATCAAGCCTCATCCACCCACACTTCTCGCACAATTTCACAAGGTCTGGCACACTGCCGCAATCACTGCTTGCTACTTCATCGTACACGTGCTCCTCCTCCTCCTCCTCCTCCTCCTCCTCCTCCTCCTCCTCCTTACCAAATTGCGTTGCTGTTTAGAGTTTTTTGTCTGCACAGTGCTAACGATGCATTTTGATAAATGAGGTGTAACTTATTGGGAAGAATTTAGCCTTACTAAGTACTTGGCTGTGGAGTGCTGTAAAATACTGATACTCTGGGAGGATTCAATGGAGATGTCGGGTCCGCCACTGAGTGGCGCACCTCTGTTCTGTGCACTAGTTCCCCACTCTCGCTCCTCGCCTCCTCTTTGAGATGTGGTAGAGCGGCGGCATTCAAAATACACTCTTGATGCAGTATAAGACTTGGAGAGTCGGGTTTGCATAGCGTGGATGGGAGGTGTTGAAGGGTGTGTTTTTCCTTTCAGTTGTGGATTCGCATAAATGGTTGAGTTATAGTCGTCAAAGAGGCTAGTTCGTGACGGCCAACTCCGTAGACAGCGGTTCCTTCGTCACAATTGAGGTGATATTACACCAGTAGGCTCCTCATTCCAGCCTCACGTGTTGAACAGGCCGCTCACACGTAGCATTGATAAGCTCTAACTGGAGTCATCAGTAAGTGGGTAGAGCAGTGAGGAACACGCGCGGCCAAGTCTATGCGGACGAAATAGTGTTAAGTGGGGGCGGGAGCGATTTAGGTGGAGAGCAAAACAGTAGGATTGTAGTGTGTGTGTGTGCGTGCGTGCGTGCGTGCGTGTGTGTGGGGAGGATGGACGGGATGCGCGATTGTAATCTACTCGACAACGTGAGCTGCACGCGCACCTTACTGACGAGTGGTGGAAGTGCGCTTTGACAGATGGCATACCCTAGGAAAATCAGATTGGGAAAGGCAGAGAAAAGGCATTTATCGGGCAACAAGAGCTATCGATTCACCTATGAAGTCGATTTGGACAGGCGTTTCTTAGGCAATAGGTGCTGACGTGTGTCTCCACCGTGTGTAATGCGTGTGACCACAACCGCACTGCGGTTACAAACTGATCATCCCCTTTGTGGAGGAGGCGATTCTGACGAAGGCACGAGTCGAGGTGGTTGCATCCACTCAATTCCTCTTCCTTGACGAACTTTGGGTGGATCACGAGTGAATTAGTCCAGTGATGAGTGTAGACCTTTACATGATTACGTGCACCCACCACCACTGCTTTGTGTTTTAATCCATTACTTCTCAATTGAATCCCACAACATCTTCCAGCAGCATTTTATTCAGGAAACAACTTCTACATTAGTAATGACGAGTGTGAGGAGTGCAATCATCACGAAGATGTTCGCCGTGACGTCGAAGCATGTAGGCTTGTGTAGCAGCCAAATGGTGCCCGTCCATGCGACCTCGACGGAGCCGTGGACACTGACAAAGCGGATGCGCCTGGAGGTCTACTCAGGCACAGTGTAGTGAATTGATGAGCTGGCATGCCCTAACGCACCCACATGCCATTATCCTCCTAGGTTCGAGAGCGATTCATTCAACACGCCAGCATGCATGGCACCCGCCTATCATCAATTTCCAATGATCAACATGGAACCGCCTTACCTTAAGACAGTGCTAAGTGCTGCCAGATTGCACCAACGCGATAATCCACAATTTGTTTAGCCTACGTCAAGGCAGCCCTGAGTTCATTCCTCAAGTGCTTAATGGATGCCCAAACTGCGCACCTCAAGCCCACACGCAAACACCAACACGCTCCTCAGTCAATTTCACGTATGCACTAAGGTCCCACGATAATAGGAAGTGGTAACTTAAAACAAAAGTCAAACTGCTCTACTGTTCTCCCGATGGGAATGCAGTGTGCAGAAAATGGCAAATTGATTTGTTTGGTTTGGAAGGTGTGAGCTCTACCTACCTTCGCATTACGCTTTGCAATGCGCACATAGGAAATGGGCCACCCTGGCGCCGTTCATTCATGCTTTGTGCCACAGTGACGGCATCATTTTCAGTACCACATCGACACATTCCCTGCCTAGCACTAATCTCAGCTTTACCAAATACCTCTGTGCACACCGTGTGTGTGGGCGTTACCAGGAAGCAGAGACTGCTTTGCCGCAAATCATGCAAAGGAAATGAGGCTTCTGTGTCGAATTTGTGGGAGGGATGGAGATGAGTAGCGTTGAGGGAGATGTGGGTAGAAGTGCCTCCATCGTGATGCGCTTGAGGCTTGGCCCGAGGCGTTTAGCGTTCTCCCTCGTCTACACGTCCTCCATCTCTCATCATTCAACACGTGAGCACTTGTGCAGACTGTGACTGTGCCACGTCCTTACCACACTCGCCCTCTTTCACTGCTCCCTCACGAATGGCTTTGCGGAATGCGCAGGTCTTGACTGCCCCAACCACCCAATCGCCCCTACTGGTGTCCACCAGGAACCATTCATCCCACTTTGTAGCCACTATCCACTACTTCCAACGAGGTCTTCCCATTTACCCAAACCCAAACACACGCACACACACATGCACACAGGCACACACACATTGGCCACAGGGCGCTGGCAATGGGCACAAGTCTTCAGTGTACTCCTACAATATCTGCTTCCCCTTACCCAACTACCCACCTATATCCCTGCCTGCCTGCCTGCCTGCCTGCCTGCCTGCCTGCCTGCCTGCCTGCCTGCCTGCCTGCCTGCCTGCCTGCCTGCCTGCCTGCCTGCCTACCCCTCTGCCTGCTTTCTTGCTTCGCGCGCGCGGCGTGACACTCGCCAGACAGCTGACTTTCCAATGATGAGGCAATCGATGCAATCAATTGCCTAGGTCAATCAATAAGCCACCACACTCGTCAATTTCAACTTTACGTCCTTTTTGGCATGACGTTTTCTACGTTCTTTCGCAGACTGTGGTATTTCTTCTCAGGAGCAAAACGTGCAAATATTGGTGGCACTGCAAAAGCAAATGCAGAGGATGTGTTGAGTAGGACGAGGAGGAGGAACCCGAACGATCCACTCCCACCTCTCCCCTCAACCATGCCTCACCCTCAGTGGGCCAATGAAGAGGGTGAGGAGGCACACGGCTATGATGTAAGCGAGGGCACATATTACGACACTGTTGCCGACCCGCTCACATTCAGCTCCGATGGTGACCCCCTAGGGAGAGAGGAGATCAGTGAGTTTGAGGGTACTTACTACAACCACAACTTACACCCGAACTCAGGTATGGAGAACGATGACATGGAGGAAGGAGGCGAGAGGAGCAGACGGCTAAGCTTCTTTGCGAACAACTCCAGTTGCATGGAAGATAGTGTGCTTGAAGCAACTTGGAGCGATAGAGAGGCGAGTGTGGAAGCCGTTTCAACAGCGATGCCTCCACCATTGCCCATGACGCTGGAGGAGCGATGGAAAAGAATGATGAGCGCCTACCACACGCAAGTTGGTGAGGTGGCGGAAGAGGCAGAGGAGGAGCAAGTGTGCGCTCAAGTAGCAAGCGGTTATTACGGCAGAGTACCAGACCTTGTAAGGATGTGCGAAAAGTTTGGGTGGAGGAGACTTGATGAAGAGGGTAGACTGTTTGAGAAAGGGAGCTATCCATACAAGCAGCAGAAAGGGTCGCGCGCAGAGCGGAGAAATGCGTGCATTGAAATGGAAAAATATTTGGAGCGAGAAAGGCTGGAGACAGATAGACTGATAAGGAGATATTGGATGGATGGAGATCGGTGCTAGATAGACGAGCAGCCACGTAGGTAGGCAGAGTGCGGTATGCCACGTAGCTAGAGAGCCAGGTTAAGAGGCAGCCAGCCAGCCAGCCAGCCAGCCAGCCAGCCAGCCAGCCAGCCAGCCAGCCAGCCAGCCAGCCAGCCAGCCAGCCAGCCAGCCAGCCAGCCAGCCAGCCAGCCAGCCAGCCAGCCAGCCAGCCAGCCAGCCAGCCAGCCAGCCAGCCAGCCAGCCAGCCAGCCAGCCAGCCAGCCAGCCAGCCAGCCAGCCAGCCAGCCAGCCAGCCAGCCAGCCAGCCAGCCAGCCAGCCAGCCAGCCAGCCAGCCAGCCAGCCAGCCAGCCAGCCAGCCAGCCAGCCAGCCAGCCAGCCAGCCAGCCAGCCAGCCAGCCAGCCAGCCAGCCAGCCAGCCAGCCAGCCAGCCAGCCAGCCAGCCAGCCAGCCAGCCAGCCAGCCAGCCAGCCAGCCAGCCAGCCAGCCAGCCAGCCAGCCAGCCAGCCAGCCAGCCAGCCAGCCAGCCAGCCAGCCAGCCAGCCAGCCAGCCAGCCAGCCAGCCAGCCAGCCAGCCAGCCAGCCAGCCAGCCAGCCAGCCAGCCAGCCAGCCAGCCAGCCAGCCAGCCAGCCAGCCAGCCAGCCAGCCAGCCAGCCAGCCAGCCAGCCAGCCAGCCAGCCAGCCAGCCAGCCAGCCAGCCAGCCAGCCAGCCAGCCAGCCAGCCAGCCAGCCATCCGTCCACACGCACAGACAGCCAGTTTTGCATAAACATTACATGTGTGATCTCTAATGCCTAACGCAATTGTTAATCATGGGAAAATGCATTTTGCCTATTTTACACCAGAAACGCTTTTGATCACCCTTCGGCGGTTTGGAAGTGTGATCTGTGGTGGGGTTGTCGCAGTTGTGCATGCTTTGCTGTCTTTGATAATGCTTGGAGGTATGCAGCGATTTATTGTAATGGATTTCCGATTTCCTTCATATATGTATGTGTACATGGTTAGTGTCATGCCTGTGGCGCCTACTGTTCCTTGTCGCCTAGGTAAATTACATCGCAATACTCTTACAAAGGCGGCTGGGTTGTTTGGGAAGGTGGAATTGATTCTGGGTATGGAATGATTTCTTCGCTTTCAAGAAGTGTTGTGGCTCTTCGTCTGCCAGTTGCAAAGGCAACGTAAATGTCATCCCTGTGCGGCACAGTCATTGTTGCGCCGAAAGGGCTCGGACCCTATCATCGTGAGGCCTGTCTCTTGCCCAATTCGACAACGTGTGATTCATTCAGCTCGCCTTCCATGAGGCGAAGAAGTGCGGTGTCCTGACAAGGCGGATGTGCGCGAAGGCGAACGCTCGACAGGTTGGGTCCTCGGTGGGACTCCATGTGGGAGCTGCTACTAGTTCGAGGGTCGAAATATCAGTGGAAACGGGATTTCGTGACACAATGAATTTGGCTGATGTGGTGCGAACCAAGCGTATCTTGGACTTCCACCCGAATAAACAGGAGCAAACAAAAAGTGCAGTGTTTTCATTCAGGTGGCTGTTGATGTCATTGGGAGGGAGCTGCTGCCCCTCGTAACATCTCTTAAGATGGCGAGACGATTTGGCTGATGAGACAGGCAGGCAGCAGCAGGCAGGCAGGCAGGCAGGCAGGCAGGCAGGCAGGCAGGCAGGCAGGCAGGCAGGCAGGCAGGCAGGCAGGCAGGCAGGCAGGCAGGCAGGCAGGCAGGCAGGCAGGCAGGCAGGCAGGCAGGCAGGCAGGCAGGCAGGCAGGCAGGCAGGCAGGCAGGCAGGCAGGCAGGCAGGCAGGCAGGCAGGCAGGCAGGCAGGCAGGCAGGCAGGCAGGCAGGCAGGCAGGCAGGCAGGCAGGCAGGCAGGCAGGCAGGCAGGCAGGCAGGCAGGCAGGCAGGCAGGCAGGCAGGCAGGCAGGCAGGCAGGCAGGTAGGCAGGCAGGCAGGCAGGCAGGCAGGTAGGCAGGCAGGCAGGCAGGCAGGCAGACCATGGCTGGTGGGAGGGGTGGTTGGCAAATTGGGTGTGCTTACCTGTTTGAGGAAGGCATTTTCTTTGGAGCAGGGGCAACACGCTCTACAGGGCCGCTAGAGCATTGGCACTCTAGAAGAGAGGTGACATTTATTCAACCACTTGCATGCACATTCCCATCTCCTGTCCATACCATCAGCATGTTTGAGTAGGCAAACGCTAGACGGAGGTGTGCGGCACTCGGAGAACATGGCTTAGATGGAAAGGTAGATAAATAGATAGGTAGACAGACAGGTGATGTGGGTGCAGAGAAGCGTAACAGTTGGTGCATTTAGGATGTGGCCACATAATAGGGGTGGAATGGTTGAGGCCAGATGACTGCAGACGAGCCGAGGCATCAAGTACATGAGATCTTCGAAACGATTACTGAAGCTAACCAGTTCGAGTTACTATGACTGCCGAAGACAAGAGACAGTGCGGAAATCTTGGTAGAAAATTACGAGTAAGAGCCTAACTTGTGGAGGAATGCCAGTACGTGTTATTGACAAATGTAGGGTCTAGTAGGCGTCAGTTTCCAAGTCTATTACAAAAACCCTGCAAAAGTGCGCGCACCATATTTTTTCTATTATAAATGGGCAGGATATAGAAGCGGTCTGTTGTGTTTTTTCTAAAGTAGACATTAATTTATGCGATAATTAATTCGCTTTAATCGAAGCCAATACCCAGTTCACGCACACGGCGGCAGGTACGAGAGGCTGGGTTTGTGCGGTTGTCTGCGATTGTTGTCGTGCTTGGCGTGCCGTTTGTGTCGACGAGTAGAAGTACGTGAGTACTTATTGTAAAAATCTTCGGTGCATTCAGTGTATGTTTATATGTGTATTCGCATGCATGGTAGAACCTAAATGCTGAGATGGAGGTAGGGCTAGCGATTTTTGAGGCTTGCTGGGTCATGGTTTGACTTAATGAAATGCTGATGTAGACTACATTGACTAGCTGCGAGCACATTTTGCAGTGGGATGGTGTCTGCTGTTGCTTGTGGTTTTGGGTCTTTTCCGAGGTGTGAGGAAAGGTGAGGGATCTGCTTTTCTACCATTGGTAACCAGTGTTTCATTTGTGAGTGAGAAAGTGCATACGAAAGCGGTGGGCTCACAGATTGAGTGTGAAGATGCACTTGTGGGCTAGTGCTTCGTCGGACTTCCTTTCCTTGCTGCAGCCGATAAAGAAATTGCTGACTTCGGTGACAAGTAAAAATGGGAGATCGCACACTGACTTTGGTGAAGGGATGAGGGTTTGGGCACTTTGGAGGGTGACGAAAGGATTTGGGTGCAACCCATCCATCTATTCACCGAGTGACGACTTAGTGCTAAAAATTGTGTTAACGAAGATGTGAGAGGAGATGCGAATAAGTTGGACTCGAGAATGCCGCAATCATAGAGCATTGCTTTGTTTCCGCTCCGTGTTCTCGCTGAAGGTTTTTTTGTTGGAACTCGATTATTGCAGCTGTCTTCTCTGTGCGGTATGGTTATTAGCGTGCCAAAAGCTCTCGTATTCTTTCATCGCGAGGCTTGTTGTCTAATTTGGCAACGTGTGATTCACTCAGTTCTCCTTTTACGAGGCGAGGGAGTGCATTGCCATGACAACGAGTGTGTGCACAAAGGCGAACGCGCAGAAGGTTGGGTCCTCGGTGGGACTTTGGGTAGGAGCCGCAGTAAGTGTTCACCCTCTACTTGCCAACGTCGCAAATATGTGATTTGATGTGATGGTAGTTACAAGTGGGTCTGGCGCCCATTTTTGAAGTAGTTTTCCCTACTCGTTTGCTATAATTGCCTGGTTTTGGGTGCTGTAAGCATGTCAGGTGGGGTTGGAGCAGTGAAATATGCACAGGCGCTTTCTTGGTGGACGATTGGAGTTATTATGTGTGGACAGGTTTTTGATGACTAAGAACAATGGAGCATTTGCGCTGAGGTGAAATTGTTGAAAAGGGATAGATGGGTGGAGTCGTGTTGTACGAGTGTTGATCTCTTCTGAGGCGCGCCATGTGATTCGGTGAGTTGGACGCGGTTTTTAGATGGATGTCGCCTGTTTTGAACAAAATCTGGCTAATGAAACTTGTGGAGTCGTTGTGTGCCTTGCATACCTGGGTGGATTATTTTGTCTTTTGTGGAGCGCTATGATATTGGTGTGTGTTGGGATTTTCCTCGTTTTCTTTCCCGTGCCTTCGTTGGGATCTGAATGGCGTTGTCATTGGTGCCGAGTGCTTTTTAGTCTTTTGTGATCTCCCACTTATTTTTGGAATGGAGTCAAAGGGACGGTTAGTAATAGTTTATTAGGTACCATGAGGATTGTGTTGGTGGGTTGAATTGATACGTCTCTGTGCGAACTGATTACTCGTGCAGTTTGGCCTAAGTTGTTACCCCACGTCAGGAGACGTTGCGTTCGCATGTAGTAAGCGTGAGGATGCCTCGTAGTCACTAAGGTAACGTAGTGTGGAGGTAACATTTGTCGTTGTAAACTTGTGGGAAAGAATTGGTGGTGGGTGAACTAATGTGGATGATCAAAAGTGCTCTTGCCGTTCATCTGACCACAGGCTTTGCCACGAGGAATGAGGCAAAGGATGTTGCGTCTGAATCGCACTCAGTGCGGAGGTGAAGTACGAGTGTTGGGCCAGTCTATGTCCTTCATTCAACAAGATGTCCGTGGAATGGTTTTTGCGTAGAAACGCCGATTGCCTTACAGTGCCTTACTCTCGCGTTCATTTGGGTCGGTTTTCGGTCATCATCTTTGCCTCGGAGTTTATGTATGGCTGGTTATCGGTGCCTTATGGTGGGTTTCTTCATCTCGCGCGCTCTTCTTTCCATTCTCCACCTGCATGCTCCACTAACGAAAAACCTCAACTTCACTGTCATGCGCACTTTTTTACAGACAGGGAGTGAGGTGCGGCAAAGGCAGTGGCCGACACCTGATGTCTTGCTGCAACATCGCCATCATTAGGAGCGTCAACTTGGGATGATCAGCAATGTCGTCGGTATTTGCATTTCCTTGTGCTGCAGTGCCGCACCTAGCACTCACACAGGTGCTGTCTTCAGCATGGAGGTGCATAATCACCGAGTATATGACCTCGTCTCTCCCAGTGTGTGTCTCTCATTCCACTGATAACTCATGCCCTCGCCCAACTCCACTTTATTGTACTCATGTTGTTTTAGGTGGCGTTGATGCATGACGGCGTTGGTGAGTGGCAGACGAATGTTGCTTCCAAATGACTGGTGACTGGCATTGTTGCTGAGGTGGAGAGCACTAATGCTGATGGTTCTGGTGTCATCGCCGCTTCCTGGGTGCCTTTCGGTGGGGCTGTGAATTTGGTGACGCGGTTAGTCAGTGTGGCATGGAGAGTGCAGACACATGAGGTGGTGGAGACGGGTGATCGTTGGGGACGGCGAGAGCTGGAGCAGAAGTGGGTCATTTGCTCGTTGATGTCTTGCGGAGAGGAAGGGAAGAGAGGAGAAGGAAAGGGAGGGAAAGGGGGTTTAATGACGCCTGCTATGTCCGAACTGCAAGTCTTCCGTTTCCTAATACAAATGTTGACCAGATGAAACTAGACCATTATTTGGCTTTTCAGTGGTCACTAGAACTTAGCTCAAATGCTTGTTCGCTTTCTGCATTTGTAGGCCAGTGGAAAGGCGTTGAGGACTCGCCTTATTCGACTGTCACTGATTTGTGGATTCGTGTTTAGCGTTGCGAGTGTGATGCGTTGTGGAATGCAGTGTGGTACCTGAAAGGCCACTCCCTGCAGAGGTTGCGCTTTCACCCAGGTAATCCTTATTTGGTAAGCTCTGCAAATGTTGGTGCTGCTGCCTGATCGTTGAATGCGGGCAATGGTAGTCTGCGACGCACTTGTGTGACTCACATTGTATGGACTTTGCACTTCTCGACTGACCATTCTGAGTTGTGTCCGCTCCGATTTTGCATCGTGACCACTATACAGCCTCTTAGTAGACGTTTTCGAGCGCTGTTTGCCCACGATGTGCAAACTATCCTTCGTCGTTGTCAAGTGCCTAACGGGTTCGAATAGTACATAGGTGAGCTCAGTACTAGTGTCTTGGTGGAGATAATCAGAGTCTCATGGGTGGAAGAAGGGGAGTTGAGAGCGCTTAGATGTTTGTTGCAGAGGTTGGCGCTGTTGGTCGTGGGATTTGTACTTATGTCTGCAATGGGTTCAGGCATCCCGGTGGATTTTCCTTGTGCACACCCACTTCCCACGGTACTTACATTTACGAATGCTTCAAAACTCCCACATTCCTTGCGACCTCTTTCACTAGGCTGATATCGGCCTGCAATGGATCAGGCCATACGTCTACCTGGTCGTTGTGCTGCTGATGGGTTAGTAAGTAGCTAGAAGCAAGGTCTGCAGGGAGCATCTGCTAGTGGACGTTTGAAGAATTGACTCACTCTGGGTTAGCTGCCACACCAAAGAACCCAGGATCTACTCGTAGTGGCCAGTATCGATGTCGTTTTTGCAGTAAGTTTCCACCCCGCACAGAAGGTTCTGAGTTCTCATGTTAGTTTGCCGCATTTATTGCTGTCGGACAAGGGAGATGTAGACAGGCGTAGTGATTGCGTGATCATTGAAATTGAAATTGAAGAGCGAAGAAAAGCAATGCATTAACACCATGGCAAGGACAATCTAATCCCTCCCACGAGGAGTGATTTGGTTACGCACCGACACATCCGTAGCACAATGCATCAATGCTAGTGTCTCTTGATACCGGTGATATCTGCATGCCTCCCTCATTTTGTAGCGCTTAGCCTTCTGTTCATTCGTTGATTTGTCTTTTATCAAAGTGCTCATTTGATTGCTATGCCAACAGTTGGCTAGCATGCTTTCTCCACGACTTTGACAGCACAAAGCCAGAGCACGAATTTTCCTTGTGTCCCTCGCCAGTGATACAAACGAATGTGGGTGGTGTGTGCGATGTGGTGTTGCGGTGGGCCCCGAAAAGAGCCACTGGAGCAGCCACACAACGTATGGCATAATCGCTTCACCGATGCACCTACCACCACCGATCTAAGCAAGCCACCGAAGCCGCGATGAAGTAGACCACGTGCATGGCGCTGATGATTTGACGCTTTGCGTGCCCAACGTGTCGCAGCGTTGCGAACGACCTTGTGCAGCAGGACCTTGAGCGCACCACGAATCTTCCGGCAACTGAGCCCACAGATGGTTTATCCTGGCACCATAGATGCGGTCATGCGACACTTCTCTGTGACGCTTGGTGCCTCTGATCGCAAGTCCCTTTGCCGTTTACCTTGATCAAGCATAGATTATTTCAGCGCCTCAGTTCGTATGGACCAGATTCACGAAGACTACCACGAGTGAACAGAAGAGAAGGCAGGAAATAAGCTCGGTCCGTTGCAACATTTCAAGCACCGCCTCGCTCTTAAGCCTTTGTAAACACCCATTTAGTGTTCCCTTTACCGGTGTTAATTTGTCGGCCGCATTTTCGTTTATTAGCAGTACAAGCGGACGCACCTAAATGCCTTTCCATGTGAGTAAAGAGATCGTCTATGTGTGTGCATAAATAAGGAGAAAGAACCCGCCAATTATGAGTCCTAATTAATGACAGTTAAAAGTACAAGGTGGTGTAATAGTATGGCAGTAAAATATGAGCGAATTCTTGCCATATTTGTTAAGGGCACTGCATGCATATTTGGGCAGGTGCTTGGAGGCCGCCCAACTACCCTCCACCAGAATGTGGGTGCGTGCACATGGAGGTGTGTAAGCGTTGAAGCGAGTGTGGAGAAGCAGCGAGTGGTTCAATGCAACGGTTGGTGCGACGATCGGTTGGCATGGCTTAGCTACGATAGGAGGTGATTGTCCCTTTAGCTCCGGTTGGGTGAGATCAGGTCAGGGCGGGTGCGATTGTCGGTCCAATGCAGCAGGATGAATGCGAGAACCAATGAGAACCAATGGCAGGAATAGTTAGAGGTGGCGAGCCAATGGGATGTGTGACTCGGATGAAGTGCTGTGCAGCCAATAAGAATAGTGTCCCAGTATGATGGGAGGTGGTCATAAGAGTGGAAGTGGCAGGCGATACATGACAGAGTCACGCTCGCATTGGACGCTCCGTTGTGTCGGCAGTAAAGGGTGGGGAGGGAATAATGCGTGAAAGAGGCAAAGGAGGCAAATCACGAACCAAAGCAAGTTCGTCGCAAGCAGATCCGTAGGTCTGCATTAGTCGTGCGCACCATCTGTTGCGTCGTGGCATCTGCGGAGGGCGTGGATGTTGGGCTACCTGCCTCGTCTACTGAACTACCATGCTCACTCCATTATCCCACCACCAAGGATGTCAATCTTTCGAGTGAAAATGGTAAGCGTCGACGTCTACAGATTCCTGTAGCGCTGTTGAATTAACGTGGGATCGGCAGTTTGCAACAGCCTCCTTTGAGACGACTTGAACTCTTCCCAGTTAGGCAGTTAGGCAGTTAGCCAGATTAAACTGCCTTTCCTGATATAGCTTTCAATATTACACCCTCTAGCGCAATGTTACAAAGAGGAGGGTGAAGTAGGGTAGTTTAGTGCGGTGACCTAGATTATTTCGCTTTAGCTTAGCTTAGCTTAGCTTAGCTTAGCTTAGCTTAGCTTAGCGCAGCAAAATGCAATATAGAATGGGAAAAATGGAGCGAGTCGGGGAGGACAGAGGTTCTGCTTTCACCACCCCAGCCACTGATGTGATTCGTGTTGTCACCTCGCCATTATTGCACCAAAGAGCTGCTTACTTACACCTTTGTGAACAAAGGCGACACCCTCACTACACGCCGTCATGCCTCCATCCATCTGCTGGCACCAACTCCACATGCACTCTCCTCTCCACACGTCAACAGCCACCCACCAATTTTGCCCACTGGATCACCCAGCCCCCCTTGCTACACCTCCACTTCCCCTCCACACGGCAGCTGTGACTGTCGGAAGGCCAGCCGGAAGCCCAACATGCAAACAATGACGCAGGGGAGAAGGTTCGAGCGCCTCGAAAGGCTTTATTAACGCGACTTAGGGAGCGAGAGAAAACAACAGTAACACGGACGCACTAAGCTATACGAAGGAAGCAAATAGGACTGTGAAGGAGAAATAATGGAGAGCTGGGTGAAAAAGGGATGAATTGGCACGAGGCGGCTGAGTAGTTGGCATGATGAATGGGTGAATAAGAGAGCGATAAGGGCTTACAGAAATGGGGGCAGAAGACAGCAGTCGTTGGCAGGCACTTAGCCGCCCTCGCCTCCAGTTCTGTGTCGATGGCCTGGGTTCAGCTAAGCCTCCGTTCCATTTCCTCTCACCCCACTTCCCTCACCACCGCGATAGCCTCATTGGCGGTAGTCGAGGCAGCATGTTTGCGTCAGGCTGCCTCCAGCCTCTTCGTCACCCAAGCGGGCGCAGTCTGCGGTGCTGCGTTCGATGGCGCGAGTTCCGCACATGCCTCGAGCCCCCTTACTGCCGCTTCGCCATCCTCCACCAATGCAGGATCCGTGTCTGCACAGCTGTCGGTGATGTTGCCTACTGTGGTGTAGGAAAGACACCGACTTGAGTAACATAAATTGTAAGCAAGACTTTCCTTGCTCTCATGCCACGTTCTACAGCAGTGCCAGTTCCAAGGGGGTTTTCAATCAAGCAACGGGACGGATAGCTGCAAACACTATGAACATGCGCCATAATATTCACTCTAGGGACGACAGTTTTGGTCGACACCGCATGCCACTGAAGTGCAGCTGATTTCGTATATTTCGGCAGTAAAAATGAACCAGCACTGGAGAAGAAACCGAATTACATCGCATGAAAATTGCCCTTGTACTTCATGCACTCTGTGGCATAGAGACTCATCCAATTGTGAAGAATAACCACTTCAGCCATCACTTGACAAAATGAAGCGTGTGCACTTATCAACCCACGAGAAACGATTGAGGCATGGATATTGCCAACGCTCACTCTTGCGAACCGAGGTGGAGCTCAACCAACTATGCCTCCTCATCTTGACAACTATTGCTGCATCCTGTAACGTCGTCTTCCACCTACTGAGTGGCAATAAGTAGACCCGAGGAAAACCATCCACAATTAATTAAAAGAACCCAATTAATGCTGGAGAAGAGGCGCGCTTCATTGCCTCAAAGGAGATGGTGAAGCATATCCATCACCTCGAGTGTAAATGGCTCAACAGCATTGGCCTCAAATCCACAGCCTTAACTAAGTAGTTGAATGAGTAATGAGGCAGTAGCATCTGAGGCGTGTAGGCGTACTTAGCCCGTGGGCAGAAGCAGAAATGCCTGCTTACGAAACCTCCAGATGCACGCAGTCTTTTTCGCAGTGGTGACCAAGCACCCACACCTAAGGCTCATCGAGTGGAGTCAGAAATGCCAAACAATTAATAAGCCCACATCGATCATCAACCGCTGACCAACTGGAAACAAGGATATACGTGGAAACTTTAACCGAGGTACTTTGCACAATTAGGTCCCAAAGGAGAGGCACATTGCACTACTGCCTGCCAAACCCTTACCGATAACAATACGAAAACTGGACTAAAAGCTGACTCTCGCTTCAGCCCTAGAACAAGGCTTGAGCCCTGTCAGTTGCAGCGTGTGTTCTCCAAGACCTAGCAAGTGACTGCAACGAACTTCGCTGGAAACCAACAAACTTTCCCCACCATCTCATGTCTTATCGAGCTTCCCGTGACCGGGCAGGAGCAACATTCCAAGTAATAAGCTACAAAATACTGTTGGACTTAACCACTCAAACCCGCAAGTCGCAAAACGCTCGACGACGCCGTGGACAAACAGCTGTCTGCCATTTCTAGCAGCAGGTTACATCGCCATCACAAACAAACAAACATCACTCAAAATGCCCAGTCAAGAAGTGGGTGGTCCATGCACCATCACCTTCCTCTTTCCTGTCTAGAGCACTTTTTTAGAGGAAGGGCCAGTGCGCAACTTGCAGCGCAGATTTAGAGAGCTTAGACATTCACTAGAGACTTGTCAGCACCCGAGGCAAGGATGAGACAGCAGCGATATCCTTCCAGCTTACCATGTACTCGCAAAAAATGGACGGCAACCATTTGAGGGTAGGCAGGATAAGGAATGGCAGGGCTGGCCTGCTCTTGCGCTCCACCGCCACGGAGTCCAACGACAACGTGTTGGGTTGGACCAACTGTTGGACGTCTGGGTCGTCGATGTTAGGAGGAGTCCCTGACGCTTCCTGCTCGCAACCTCGACCAACCGATGGAAATCGTTGGTCTTCACGACGTGCAGCTTCGCTGCGACGGTTAGTGCTTATGCAGCCTGATCAGGTATTGTGGCTGTGAAACTATTTGCAGAGGAATCTTGTCTTCCCTTCTTTTCCCTTCTTCCCGCCCTGCCATTAGAAGGCAGCGTTTTGTGGGACACATTTAACATGACTCAGTAGGAAAAGAGTGGTAAGTGTATATCTATGGCGAAAGTGCCTCCCACTCCTGCGAGGAACTGGGTTCACCAGCGACCAGGTTGTACTAGCCCTCCCACTCCTCACCTACAAAACGCGTTTCAAACAACACAAGTGTTACACAAACAGTCTCAACAATAACTGCAGCCATTCACTTTACCTTCATTGTGACAAATAAGTGTGCAAAGGAAACGGACAAACAAACTCACGCAAGAGAAGAAGAGACGCATTAGTGATAAAATAATAGCGAATGACAACCAAATACTTGCAAGGTTATGCTTCTTCGCACTAGATTAATCGAGTTCCATCCCTATCAAACCGACAATCTGGTCGTCATGAGCTAAGATAAAACAAATATGCCACCAGCACTTTTTGCTGGAAAGAAGTAAACGAAGTAGGCATCAAAGTTAGGCATTGAAACACCTCTGCGTCGTTGGCATTTAAAAGTCACCTTATTTAGCACTCGCGCACGGCTCAGCAAATAAGCGCATAAACGGAGCAAACTAACAAGTGAAGAGGCTTACTCATACACATTATAATGAAGTACTAAATATGCATAATGTTCCCCACCATTTTAAGAGAATTGGTCGCCTTTGCCCACGGTGGCACCAATGGATAACGGCCTTGTACAGTAAAACGAACACACTGAAAAGTTCATTTGTAATTTCCATTGTACATTTGCCCAACATTAGATTTGAGAGTATAAGTATACAGAGGATAAAAATTAGGTTGGCATTTGAGTTAATTGCTACCAGAAATGGCCTAAAGCAATTGCTACTCCGATTTAAATCCACTGTTTTTGCCTTGACAGAGTTTTTAGCAAAACGCCTTCCAAATTGCATATTTTGGCACTTAACATGTCCAGCAGAACAAACATTCTTCCACAGCATAATCCATTGGGCGTTTTGTTCAGCATGATGTGACGCTAGCTTCTTAGCGATTTGTCTTCTTAGTATTTTATCTTGAATAACTGCGCCATTCATGCCTACTTATGCTCTCAGCGTCGGCGTGAATGCCTGGCTGGTGAGCTTTGGCCTCTCCCCTCGTCAGGTGGCTAATTTTCCTACTGACTGATGGTCAGCAGTGGTTATAAAATGAGCGCCTCTTCATAACTTGCGACCCCGTGCGGTGCTGATGTGTTGCTTTGGTGTGTGTGAACCTTCATTCGAGTTGATTTGCGTGGATAGAGAGGTGAAGATGTGAGAAGAACCGTCGGTTCAATGATATCTCAATAAAATCATAACGTAACCTAAGTTAGCGGTGAGTTGGGAGTAGAGTGTGTAGCGTCCCGAGACTCCCTTTAAGGTAAAGGAAGGCATAGTACTGGGGCAGGATATATGTTCCGGAAACAGAGGGCTAGAGGGCTGTTGGCACGGTCCGGATGCCGGCCAACTGACTAGTACAATATGGCCACCCAAGTGACCGGAGCCGGCAGTTGGAACAAACACAGTATTACAGAGTGTTTCTTTGTGCATGTGTATTCAATGTCGTTGCAGTAATCAGGACGTAATGTATTTGTTCTCCTTTGGCAATATGTGTCTCTCAAGGTGTTGCTGCTTGATTGATGCTAATGAATTCTTCCCACCGACACCTGTGTCATTCGCTGAGCAATGGAGGCGAGACATGAGCACATGCCAGAACGACAGTAATGAGAGGAGGTGCAGGTTTAGCATAAAGTCTCTAGTAATGTATATAGGATTGTGTCAACTACCTCGAATTTTGCGGACACATGGTCAGATGAAGAGGATGAGTGGGTAGGAAAGATAGGAAGGGTGGTTAGAGAGGTTAGTATGTACTCACTGGTTCGAAGCGCAGACGATAGTGGGCGGACTGGAGAATGACATCGTGCGCAAAGTTGTGGGAGAAGAGGAAGGGATGCTGGAAGGATGGAACAAAAAAGAAAGGGAAGGGTGTGTTTTTTTCTTGCTGGCGTTCTTCCTTCCTCCCCTTCCTTCCCTCCTCCGTCCCCTGTCTTCCCCTTTTCCGCTAGTGCGTACATGACCCCCTCAATTATATGCCTTACCTACACCAAGGGAACCCTCCTCCTTACCCCACTCACTTTACAGCTGCAGACATTGGGATCTCTTGCTATTGTGCGTACGCCTGGAAAATCTTAGCATTTGAGTGATGCGTGTCCTCAATGCAGAGACACTAAATGTGGTGGGAGAGTGAGGAGCTGTGACTTCGCCCCCCTTCGGTGACTCACAATTGCAATGGCTTTGAAATGTGTGCAGCTATTCGATCGCTGGCAGGGGAGACATCTCATATCTGGCATACTTCGTTGGCAGATCTGTGGCGTTCCGTAGCCATGGGAATCTTTTTCACTGCTACGTAGATTTGGAAGGCAGCAGCACTTCCCTCGCAACACACTCTGCATTTCTAAATCATTCCTCAAACACTACACGCCTCTGTTGTTGCAGTGCACATCTTTGATATTTTCTACTCACCGAGGAGAACCTGCCTTGTTGGACGAACTGCAAGTGAGCAAGAAGCAGTGGTTCGTGCTCTCTGGAGGTGCGGTTAGACAGCTGTCCCTGCCCCAAGAACTAGTGCCACAGTGCTGCCAACTCGCGGTGTGCCTTTCGGCGATTGCACATGAGCAGTCGTCTCGCACTAAGGGGGCATGGCTCGACGCATTGGCTACACGTTGTGACGCTGTTCCCTCGGTAGAGCAATTAGCCATTTGGCGAGATGAAAAGCAAAGCGCATCAGAAACAAGGTCAAAAGCCGAGCATTTACTGCACGCCGTGAACAGGGGTGAGCATTACTGGCGCAATCAATCAAAATAAGGGTTAGAACGACAAGTCTTTAAATTCCTGGCATAAAAACATGCTAAAAGAAACGGCTAGGGATTGTGTTGGGATATGCTATGGCAGAAATTCAGTCTTATTACATGCTTTGGCCGTTATAAACGTGCGCAGCCCTAAAGCATTTCCCTAATGGAATTTGGTAGGAAGCAAACAAGCACTTTTCACTTCAAATTAAGAATTGTTTCAGGTCTTTTGTAAAAGCACCTGGTTTTTTATTCCATGTACACGTCTCCTCTTAAACTCGGCGTTAGGGCAAATGCGCTTTACGAAATAAAAATGCAGCAATTTTAGCACGCTTGTTTTACTGTGCGATGGTATTAGCCAATATGTAATACCAATCAAGGGGCGGAGGTGATGCTGGGGTTTGTTTGGCGTTAATTTCGATTAACAGGGCTCAATTCGCTTAAAAGTGTTGAAATCATTGTGAGCATTTTGTACTTGATTACCATATGCATTAATAAGTTTCTTTACTTGTTGCTGCGCCCCATTTATGACGCTTATTTGCCAAAATGTGCGCGAATGCTAACTTAGACTTCTGCCAAATATTAATAACCGCAGAGATGTTTATTTACCAACTTCGATGCCCAGTCAGTTTTGTTGCGAAATGTCTCTGAGGACACCAATGTAACTTGAGCAATTTACGAACGCTTTGTCATTTTGGTAACGATGCGTGTCGATTTATCAATTACCAAGAATTCTGGCCTTACAAGTGCTTGGTTGTTGTTCATTGTTTTATCACTAGTAAGTGGCTTACGTGCGATTGTTTGTCCGTTTCCTCGGTGCACTTGTTTGCCACAATAAGCTGGAAGGAGTAAGTGCATTTATTGTTGGCACTGTTTGTTTCACAGCTACAATGCCTAATTAGGCTGCACAATGCTCACAGTGAGTGGGAGAAGTTCCTGCGTCAGTTTGGTGAATGGTTTGTCTGATGGATGATGGTGGGTTGTGACTAATGAGGCCTAATTTGGCGAAAGAGGATTTAGCTTCATTGAGTACTTCGTGCTCTTCTTTACAATCATGTGCCTTTCTATTTGTACACGTGCTGTTTATTCATTTCCTCAACCTAGTTACTGCAAAGGCTCTTTGTTTTGCGAGCGGGAAACCTACCACGCCTATTTTTTTGTGAACAGAACTTGAACTGTCGAAGTATGATTGCTTCGGCACTGTATTGCATGGTCTGCTAGCTGAGTAGCGTTGGATTTGGATTGATGAGGTCCAAATTGTTGGATGCAGTTAAGAATCAGCCACATGCTTGCCTCTTCGCCACCTTGTTGAAGACGTTTCGGAGCTGGGCTTCTGCAGACTAATGAGGATTGTTTGTCAGTTTGTTAGATAAGTTAGTATTTCAATGAAGGCGGATTTTGATCGACGTTATCTGATGTATTTGGAAGAGTTGCGACCTTACAATCGGTCGGTTGTGACTCATTATTTTTGCTAGAGTGAGCAGAGGAGCTAAATAAAGTTAAGACAGTTGAGACGTGCTGATTGCCAGCTGCAACGCCCAGTCACGTGTATTTTTGACTGCAATAGACCTCTGGCGAGAAAGTGAGGTTTCTTTGGCAATTGTTTCGTGCTTTATGTCCACATATTACTAAGGATGCATTTTGATTAATAAGGTGGGACTTACTGAGAAGGCTTTTAGCCTTGCTACGTACTTGGTTGTGACTCCCTATTCCCCTCACAAACAGGCCCCATTCTATTTGATAACACTTGTTCATCCGTTTATTTCCCAACTGGGCAATACTTTGGATGAGTTTATGGTGTTGTTTTTGCTGTTGTGTTGAATGGCTTAATCTTGTAATGGCGATGGGTTTGGAAGAGTGGGCGTAATCTGTTGGACAGGGTTGAGAATGCACCACATGCTTGGCTCTCTCTCCTCTCTTTCTTGCTGAAGGTGTTGCGGAGCCTAACCTCGACGTGGGTTAATTGCTTTCATCATCAGCACAATTGGGTAGAGCATTTGTTGGGTAAGCAGGGAGGCATCACCTGGCAGTAATGAATGCGAATCTGGCCTGCAACCTGCGCATGACGCCTTAACGACCGTGTCCCCTACGACTCCGCACTACGAATTAGCACCACCGTCCCGTTGACTAAGTGAGAAGGCGCTCTACTTAACAGAAGGAATGTATTCCGACCAACAGTAGCATGTAGGTTGCCAAAGATGCAGAGGAGTCCGCTTCAGCAAGGCAGTTTGGGCAGATGTGCCAGCCAGCCAGCCAGAGAGCCAGATCGCCACACTGCCAGGCAGCCGGAGAGGCAGGCAGGCAGCTAACTAGTCAGACAGCCAGCCAGCTAGTGCAATATGGTCACCCGAGTGACCGAAGGCGGCAGTCCAGACAAACGTAGCACTACAGTAATACAATAATTTTAGTTACAGACTAGCCTTTCCCTACAAGTTAAGCACCTTCATCATCATCTTCATCAAGTCTTATCCACCCACACTTCTCGCACAATCTCACAACGTTTGGCACACTGCCGCAATCACTGCTTGCTACTTCGTCGTACAGGTGCTCCTCCTCCGCCTCCTCACCAACTTGCGTCTGGTAGGCGCTCATCATTCTTCTCCATCGCTCCTCCAGCGTCATGGGCAATGGTGGAGGCATCGCAGTGAAGACGGCTTCCACACTCGCCTCTGCATCACTCAAAGTTGCTTCCCGCATACTTTCTTCCATGCAACTCGAGTTGTTCGCGAAGAAGCTTAGCCGTCTGCTCCTCTCGCCTCCTTCCTCCATGTCATCGTTCTTCATACCTAAGTTCGGGTGCAAATTGTGGTTGTAATAAGTACCCTCAAAGTCACTGATCTCCTCTCTCCCTTCGAGGCCACCATCGGAGCTGAATGTGGGTGGGTCGGCAACAGTGTCGTAGTATGTGCCCTCCCTTACATCGTAGCCGTGTGCTTCCTCACCCTCTTCATTGGCCCACTGAGGGTGAGGCATGGTTGAGGGGAGAGGTGGGAGTGGATCGTTCGGGTTCCTCCTCCTCGTCCTACTCAACACCAGTCTGTCGTTGATTCTGCGTTGCTGGAAACGTTTGTATGCTTTGCTCTGGTGAAGAATGACCTCATTTTTTGAGAGAAGTTGAAAAATCCCATGTCGCAAAGGCAGTATAGCTGAATTAGACGAGTGTTGTGACTTATTTACTGACCTAGGCAATCGGAGAACGTGGTTCAGATGGAAAGGTAGATAAAGAGATAGATAGGGGGATAGAGGTACGGAATAGTTGGTGGGGTTGGGATGTGGACACCTAACTGGGTTGGAATGGTTGAGGCTAGGGGACTGTAGAAGAGCCGAGGCATCAAGCACATGCGATCTTCGAAACGATTACTGAAACTAACCAGTTTGAGTTATAGTCGGCTCAATAGAAATGGTTGTCCTGAAGGAGACTTCGCCGCAGTCTCGCAGAAGGCGAGAAAGGCGGAGACTTGGGTGTGGCTACGGGGATGAGAGACGACAGAGGCTGTTTAACGCGCCACGAAGGCGGGCGTCTTATGAGGCCTGCAATCTGGGACGTTAATTGGGACGATAGCGGCTGAGGTGGGAATGGAATTCGGTGTTGGAACGGCAGTGTTAGTGAACTGTGAGAGCTGTTTGCCAGCGCCGCCTTGCATCGGGCACGGAGGTTCGGTGGAAAAAGTCTTCCACCGGGTGGGTCCGCAGGGAAGACCAGCTTCACTGAACTACCTATCCTGAGCAACGCGGCATCGTCATCAATCTACAGGAGACTTGAACGGTGCCAGGATGAGCACGTTAAGTGGGAGGTGTGTGTGTGCGCCGTCGGCATGGTGACTAGTGGGTAGACACTCCTTACTTCTGCAGAGTATGCCACTCCATGATCGTCGTCGACGTGTGGTAATGGAAGGGAGCGAAGCCTTTTGCTACAGTCGTGCCCTCCACCAATGTCTCTCATCACTACGAGTGAGGCAACCCTGTGGCAGAAGGGGGCACGGGTGCAGGCAGTGCTTTGGAGGCTGAAAAAGGTTTTCCACTTCCAAATGTTATCCCTAAGAGGCCACCCCTAGGCACAGTGGTAAATGCACCAGCCATGAGAGCGTACGGTATTTCCCCAACTTCAACTCTTCCCGATTACACCTGGATGCCTACGCTACGGCTTCCGCACTCCTTATCAAGACTACTTTTTGTTGGTACACACGGCCTGTATCTCGTATCGCCAAATCGTTGTTAGCAGGACTATGGTTTGGAGTTAAGTCAATTAAGATGATGCAGGACGCTTGAAGGTTGTGGTTTCTGAGGCGGGATTGAGCCGTTATATTATTTTAACCATGCAGCCACAACAGTTGGGTGAGGCCGCTCGACAGTAAAAGACAAAGACCGTTGAGACAACATCATGTGACTGGGGTGCGGGCGGTGAGACAGTAGGAGTAGGAGAAGAAGGAGACGACGGCTCATCAATCAACAGTGCAGAAAGAACTGACAGGGCTAAGGGCGATCGACGCTCCCTGTTCACTTGGTTCCACTGTACCTACCCTGGGGTTGTTTTAATTCCCTCCGTAAGGCAGGATAAGGAATAGGAGGGCGCGCCCGTTCTTGTGGTCCACCGCATCGGCGTCCAATGAGGATGTAGTGGGCTCGGCCAGCGGTTGGACATCAGGTTCGTCGGTGTCAGGAGGAGTCCCTGACGCTTCCTGTTTGCAGCCTCGACCAACTGATTGAGGTCGTTGGTCTTCACGGCGTGCAGTAACTATCAAGATCCTTCAGGTTAAGGTTGTACTCCTCCCTTCACTGCTAACCTCCATTCATTTTCGACTATATGCGTGGCTGTCAGCCTATGTCTGGTGGCTCGGCGTCTGCCAGTATCTAGGCCCCACCTACCCACCCACCCAACCAGGATGACCGAAGCAATGCCACATGGCATTTTGGCAGAATGGTTTCTATTCCATATACCAACACCCACCATTCAATAACCACCTTCGCCTCCACCCGCTTCCACCCGCGTCCTTCATGCTGCTAAGCTACCATCCTTCCATGGGGTAGGGAGGGGGACAAGGTGACCAGGTGCATAGAGTTGGCCAGCGATTGCTCTCGCTGTTCTATGGCCACTTGGCACAGCGTCTCGCAGCAATGGTCCATGGCGAAGCCAGCAGTGACTCCTCAGTTTGTTGCTGCCAGGAGCGGCTGCTGCGGAAGAGCGCGGATGATCAGCGACACTCTCTGCTGCTGAGGGTAAGGATGTAATTGGACGTTAAGCCTAACGGTTTTCATCCAGTCCTCAAAGTTCATACCATCTTTGAAACGGAGAAGTTCCGCCAACGCTAACACCAATGTAGACGAGTCATTCATTCCCTCCTCTTCCCATTTTCTCACCCTGCTATTAAAAGACAGGCTGTCAGGGGACATCATTTATATGTGCACAATACGGATAACTATTTTATGACATTTACCATGTTCAGTAAAGCAACCATTCCTCCGTCCCACCTGCCCAAATTGGAGGAGTGGTGAAGAACCAGTGCCGTTCCAACAAACCCAACCTACCGACATAGGGACGCAGAAATGTGTGTGCGTGTGTGTGTGTGTAATGAAGGGAGCAAACCCACTTTTGCGACTACGTCTGTAGCCTTGTTGCATCTGCGTTGCGTCAGATCTCATCCCCTCTCTAGCTGCCACAATTGGCCAAGCTATCGTCCGAACCTGCCACCTAGGCTAATCGCTCCCATCCCTCTTCCTCTATTGTTCTTTCCGGCTTTGAAAAGTGCATTCAGGTAAATAACGCTATGGAACAAAGCATGATTACACATCTCGCACGCCATTCTCCCCATAATCGCTCGACACGACACGACACGACACGACGACTCAAGGCCATCCAGGATGGACGAGCGTCGCCATGCCAACAAGTGCGAAAGATGTACGCGAATGGATAGAAAAAAAAGGCGCAATTTCCCAAATCAATTCAGGCCTTCTTGAATCATAAGTAAATAACTAGGCGACTGTTCAAATCTTGCACAAAATTTGCTCTTCAGGCGAGGAAAGGAAGGAATAGGAGTTTGAGGTTCCGAAATGAATGTATATCAAGAAGCAAACACCGTGGTTCTGCCTGTGCGTCGCATATCAGCAGAAGTGAGCCATGCATTCACTGTGGCGCAGGAGAGAAGACAGGCGTAGCTAGCGCTGCAATAACCAATCTCCCCTAGCAACGCAATAAGTAATTACCTACTGGTGGGGTTAGGATGTCAGAGATTTGGTGCAGTGCTTCGAGGTGGAGGCATATGAACCCTTCATAGGCGCCTTCATTGGCGTGGACCATAAATCGTACTTATGGGTAACTGGCAGGTAGGAGAATAATATGCAGGCTCCTCAGGTCGGAACATCGGAGGCTATGAACATTGAAGCGGATTCGGGGTGCATGGGAACTTCCAACCCAATTGAACACATGATCCCACCGTCAGAGACCTCGAGATTCACGTGGAATGCGTGAAACGCCCATCTACCATTCCCTCCTCCCAAGGAGAAGGCAGCAACAGCCTCTACTTAGGTGGTGCCGTGTGGTGAGGTGAGGTGAGGTGGGGTGAGTTGGGTTGGGTTCAGTGTCCCTTCAGTTAAAGGCATTTATCAAACATGCAGACTCAGGGTCTAAAGACGCATTTATTTCTCCATCTTTAAAATACACCGTCTTACACAATGTAGTGAGGAAGTAGAGTTTCGCGATATTTTCTCTCGATCTAACAAGCACGCAATAACGAGTGAGGTAAGTGGTTCAATGCACAAACGTACACAAAGACTTGAAGAAAAAACAATGTTGGAGTGCACAGAGGCTGAGAGTAGTAGAAAAAAACAAACCTACGATTTAATTTAAAGCATCGGGTCTGGTTGGAAATAGGTCATTTAAGGCCGATCCTGCATTTCACCTGCCTTTCGTCCTGACTTCGAGATCGGCGTTGTAATCAATGCGGGTGAAAAGGAAGGATTCTCGTTCAACACAATGTCTGGTGCAATCATGTCAACCTAACACTTCAAATCATTGACGCTGCTTTCGTCTTACGAAGGCAATCAGCACTGAGTAGCACGTCAAAAACTAATACCAACCAAAAATATAATAAATTGTACCGTCCAGGTTTCTTCCCCATCCCCACCTTCAACCGCGTCTCCCCTTTTACCATCACCTTTCTCTCCTCCGCTGTGAGTACTTTTCTAGAGGAAGGACCAGTGCGCCACTTGCAGCGCAGATGTGGGATAGCTTAGGCATTCACCAGGGACCTGGCTGCGCACGAGTCAAGAAGAAGACGGCTGGGATATTCTTCCAGCTTGACGGGTACTCGTACTAACGGACGGGAACCATTTGGGGGTAGGCAGGATAAAGAATAGGAGGGCTCGCCTGCTCTTGGCGTCCAGCGGCACGGAGTCCAACGACGACGTCTTGGGTTTGGCCAGCAATTGGATGCCTGGCCCGTCGGTGGGAAACTGTTACATGGAACAGAGGTGCGCCACTCAACGGCAGACCCGACATCTCCATTGAATCCCCCCAGACAATCAGTAACTCACAACACTCGACAACTTGCAGCAGCCACTGTCTCAGTGGAATGCGCTTTGTCACTGCATCGCGCAGACTGAAATCGTACTTCTCCAAATGAAGAGACAGGAAAGACGCTGCGTAGGGTGAATAATCCCTCTGATATTCTTATCTCACCAACGCTGCACCCGCACTCCGCCGATCGAGAAGGGCGAGCGGTGCACACCTACAAGAGGGAAGACAGTGAGGGGAACATGTGCATGATGAAATGGAAAGTGATGATTATAACACTGTGGCAGGCACACCCATCCACACTTTGCGGCAGTTGCGATCTAACCGCGAATGAGGATATGAGTGCGACGGGGATAAGTGCTACAACTACGACAATCACATGCCGTTGTCAGAGTTGGAGAGTGATACGCTGGAAGGAGAAGTGGAAAGAGAAAGGCTGTGAGTTTCTTAACCCACAAGTTCTCGTGCAATTAGATACTGAGTGAGTGAGTGAGTGAGTGCGTGCGTGTGTGTGTGTGTGTGTGTGCATGCGTGCGTGCGTGCGTGCGTGCGTGCGTGTGTGCGTGCGTGCGTGCATGCGTGCGTGCATGCGTGCGTGCGTGCGTGCGTCCTGAAGCGCGAATGAAGGTGATAATTAAATCACGTCGAAGTTAGGCTCAGCAACATCTTTAATAATGAGGAGAGGAAAAAGAGCCAAGCACATGGTACTGTATCCAACGCATTAGGCCCCGCTATTCCGAGTCCATCGTCATCGCAATATTCAACCATTCAATACAATACAAGGCAAAACAATTTACGAAATCAGTCAACGTATAGCGCAGTTGGAATATAAACCGGTAAACAAGTGTGATTAAACAAAGAGGGCACATCAGTAGGAAATGGGGCTAAAAGTCTTCTCAATAAGCTGCACTTCATCAATCAAAATGCATCCTTAGCAATGTGTGGACAAAATACTCTAAACAACTGCCAAAGAAACCTTACTCACTCTCCAGAGGTCTATTGCAGTAAAAAATACACGTGACTGGGCGTTGCAATTGGACATCAGCACGTCTCAACTGTCTTAGCCTCATTTAGCTCCTCTCCTCACTCTAGCAAACATAATGAATCACAATCAAGCGATTGTAGACTTGGAACTCCTCGAATTAAATCGGATAGCATCGATCGGATTCCGTCCTCATTAGTCTGTACAATCCACCCTCCGCTATGCCTCCAACAGTAAGGAAAAGGATAAAGAGAAGAAGAAGAAGAGCCAAGCATGTGGTAGGGTCTCAACCGTATCCAACACGTTGCACCTCACCAATCCAAATCCATCGTCACACAACAACCAAACAAATGCAACTATTCTTCACCATTAAAGCACTGCTCAGACAAAAACAGGCATAGCAAGTTTTGTGCTTGCAAAACAAACAATCGTAACAGAAAGTGTGGTTAAAGAAATAGAGAAAAGGTAGGTATTTGTAAAAAAGGCAGCAAGATCTTAGTGAAGCTAAAGCTCCTTTTGTCAGGTTCGGTCTCATTAATCACAATCCACCGTTATTAATAATGACAAATCATCATTGATAACGGACTGCTGAAGCAATTTCCACCAAGCACTGTAAGCATAGCGCAGCAGAACACTAACCCGACTAGGCAATGCAGCTGGGAAACAAACAGTCCCAACAGCAACTGCACTCATTTCTTTCGCCTTCAATTCAGCAAATAAGCATGTGAAGAAAATGGATGAACAGGTGTATGCAAGTGAAACAGGGACTTATTGGTGATGGAATAATAATCGACAACCAAGTAATTGCAAGTTCTGCATTCTTCCTGACAAAGGGCAACATTAATCGACATACGTCGTTTCAAACAAACCCACTACAAACTGCAAAAACGCATTACTAAGTCATCAAGGATATTTCGTAGTAAAAAATAAACGCACCACACATGGAAGGTGGGAAATAGAAGACAATAACAGCCATCAAATTTAGCAGCTGCGCTGCCTTTGGCCAAATAAACGCGCAAACAAAGGGTTTTGTAATGCCGTCTTTGAACATCTCGATCCACCAACAACTCACCTCTTCCAAAGTGCTGCTATTATGCTGCTATTGACTTACGAGGGCAATCAGCACCGAGCAGCACGTCCCAACCAACTCCGAACACATAATAAATTGTACCGTCCAGGTTTCCTCCCCATCGACACTTTCAACTACGTCTCCCACTTTACCATCACCTTCCTCCCATCTGCTGTGAGTACTTTTTTAGAGGAAGGACCAGTGCACAAATTGCAGCGCAGATGTGGGATAGCTTAGGCATTCACTAGGGACTTGGCCCTGCCCGAGTCAAGGAGAAGACGGCGGGAGTGTCCTTCCAGCTTCCTACTCGCAGCCCCAACCAACCGATTGGGGTCCATGGTCACCACGGCGGGCGGCTTCGCCGCGATGGTTGGTGGTTGTGCAGCCTGATCAGGTAGTATGGTTGTGAAACAAACTGTAGAGGAATCTCGCCTCTCCTCCCTTTCCCTTCTTCCTGCCCTTCTATTAGAAGGCAGTGTTTTATGGGACATCTTTAACATGACTTAGTAGGAAAAGCGTGGTAAGTCCATACCTATTGCGGGGGTGCCTACCACTCCTGGGAGAAACTGCGTCCACCCGCGACCAGGTTGCAGTAGTCCTCCAACCTCTCACCTACAAAACACATTTCAACAACACATCCCTCACATAAACAGTCTCTACAATAACTGTAGTCATTTCTTTTACCTTCATTGTGGCAATCAAGTGCACCAAAGAAACGGACCAACAAGCTCACGCAGGAGAAAAAGAGACGCGTTAGTGACAAAAAATAATAGTGAATGACAACCAAGTACTTGAAAGGCTATGCTTCTTCGCATTAGGTTAATCGAATCCCATCGCTATCATCAAGTGCCCAGACAACATCAATATGTCCTCGTCTTTTTTTCGCCGTAAAAAAGTAAACGGACTAAGCACCTAAGCCAGAAATAAAACACACCTGCGTCGTTGGTAATTAACAGTCACCTAATTTAGCACTTGCACACATTTCATCAAACAATCCATAAATAGAGCAAATCAAGAAGTAAAGAGGCTCACTCATACACTTTACAGCCAATTACGAAATGTGCACAATGTTTCCAACTTCATGAAGCAAATTAGGTCTCATTTATCCCAAGTGGCATCAATGAACTTACAGCATCACCTACATTCCCCTGGACCAATTCTAATCTGTGGATGGCAGCGTGGCACAGTAAAACAAACACACTGAAAAGTGCATTTATAATTGTCAGAGTACATTTACCCCAACATTAGATTTGTGTGCACACCATTGTTTTGCTTTGACAAAATTGCTTAGCTAAAGGGTATCCGCACTATGGTTTCGCAGTGACCATCTAATTTGTGGAGGAGGCGAGTGTGACGAAGGCGCAATTCGATGTGGCTGCATGCACTCAGTTCCTCGACACGAAGGCGCTCCTGTGATAGCAGGCGAGTGCAATCACTTGTGTGAGATGCGAGGCATTTGTGAGGGCAGGGTTCCCCCCAAGCATTCATCAGCGCCATTTCCCTCCATCGAATTGCTACCACAGTATTAAAATTGCTAGCTCTATTATTGTAGCTAGACGTGCAGTGATTGGTAGGAGTGGCAGCACGGTTGTGACATCCACTTCTGTATAGCGTTTACTGCCAAACAGAATTGCATCGACTGAGGCAGTCGCTGTAGAATTGGCCTTTAGTTATGATGGAATTGGAATTGCGGCTCCACCGGATAACGCGAACGTGACACTTGAATCACGGAAGTAACACGTGACAATCTGGGAGCCGAGTCCTACCTCTGATCGCCGCAGTTCTCTCCCACATACTAATCCTTCATTCCCTCTACCCATGCACACCTTGCTCCTAAGCGATTAGTGCATTCGTCTGCCACTGCCACTGCCACCGCCACTGCCACTATCACTGCCATTGCTACCAGCTGTCAAAGCAGGCAGAAGTGCATTAGACGGTACCATAAAATGTAAACGAACGTTGACGGAAATGGCATTTCTTGGGATCTATGATTGGCACTGTGCTGCCGCATGTCTTCACAAAGACAATAATGCCACTGAGGTAGATTATGTGGTGGTTTAGAGAAAGCCGCATTGTTGCCGTCTGCATCAGGCAATGGAAGGTAGCTGCGGCATCACAGAGCGCGAAAGGCACTGTCTGCAATGCATACAGCCCGTTTAACACTCTAACAGCTGTCTTCTCTCTACCTCTCTCCACTGCTTCCACTTGCTGCAGCCAGATTTTAAGTTTAGAGCCGAAAACCACCTCAATCCGTGCACGACAACTAACGAGTCATTAAAGTGAGATAAATAGGAAGCAGCCTTTCTGGTTACGGCGGTTAGATTCCTGTAGCCGCTGCGCATCCCAACACATCCCAACAGGAATGCTGACGACTCTCGTTAAGACGCGACGACACGAATTCTAAGTGATCTGTGCCTTTCCTGATATAGCTCTCATTATTTCACCCTCTAGCGCAATGTTGCAAAGAGGAGGGTGAAGTAGGGTAGTTTAGTGCGGTGACCTAGATTATTTTGCTTTAGCTTAGCTTAGCTTAGCTTAGCTTAGCTTAGCTTAGCTTAGCTTAGCGCAGCAAAATGCAATATAGAATGGGAAAAATGGAGCGAGTCGGGGAGGACAGAGGTTCTGCTTTCACCACCCCAGCCACTGATGTGATTCGTGTTGTCACCTCGCCATTATTGCACCAAAGAGCTGCTTACTTACACCTTTGTGAACAAAGGCGACACCCTCACTACACGCCGTCATGCCTCCATCCATCTGCTGGCACCAACTCCACATGCACTCTCCTCTCCACACGTCAACAGCCACCCACCAATTTTGCCCACTGGATCACCCAGCCGCCCCTTGCTACACCTCCACTTCCCCTCCACACGGCAGCTGTGACTGTCGGAAGGCCAGCCGGAAGCCCAACATGCACACAATGACGCAGGGGAGAAGGTTCGAGCGCCTCGAAAGGCTTTATTAACGCGACTTAGGGAGCGAGAGAAAACAACAGTAACACGACGCACTAAGCTATACGAAGGAAGCAAATAGGACTGTGAAGGAGAAATAATGGAGAGCTGGGTGAAAAAGGGATGAATTGGCACGAGGCGGCTGAGTAGTTGGTGACCAAGCACCCACACCTAAGGCTCATCGAGTGGAGTCAGAAATGCCAAACGATTAATAAACTCACATCGATCATCAACCGCTGACCAACTGGAAAAAAGCGTATACGTGGAAAATTTAACCGAGGTACTTTGCACAATTTGGTCCCAAAGGAGAGGCACATTGCACCACTGCCTGCCAAACCTTTGCCGATAACGACACGAAAACTGGACTAAAAGCTGACTCTCGCTTCAGCCCTAGAACCAAGCTTGAGCCCTGTCGGTTGCAGCGTGTGTTCTCCAAGACCTAGCAAGTGACTGCAAAGAACTTCGCTGGAAACCGAACAAACTTTCCCCACCATCTCATGTCTTATCGAGCTTCCGGTGACCGGGCAGGAGCAACATTCCAAGTAATAAGCTACAAAATATTGTTGGACTTAACCACTCAAACCCGCAAGACGCAAGACGCTCGACGACGCCGTGGACAAACAGCTGTCTGCCATTTCTAGCAGCAGGTTACAACGTCATCACAAACAAACAAACAAACAAACAAACAAACAAACAAACGAACAAACAAACAAACAAACAAACAAACATCACTCAAAATGCCCAGTCAAGAAGTGGCAGGTCCATGCACCATGAATCACCCCATCAGCAGAGTCTTCTACTCCATTCCTCTTGGTAGAGCCTGTAGCCACACGGGCACAGAACACTTCAGATCTTGCACATCAGTCCATTCACCACCAATGCTTTTCTGTGAAGTCGCAAGGACTAATTTTACCTTCACACTGAGTACCCACCACACACAAATGCAATGCAGCCATCTTCGCCTTCGAGCACCAACTTAGGACAAACTACACGCACAGTCGTTTCGTTGACGGAAGTATCAAATCAAATCAAATCAAATCACAAACCCATTTCTGATGGTGCATAATAAACTACCAATAAACGTCTCTTTCAATCCACTCCCAAAGTAAGTGGGAAATTGTGAAGGCTTGTGGAACACCTTATACCAATGACAACGTTGTTCGAATACAACGAAGGAATTGAGAAGAATAGGAAAAAAGGAATCACAACAGATGCCACTGTGGTAGCGCTCCACAAAGGATCAAATGAGCCACCGAAGCGTGAAAAGCATACCACGGCCATACACGCTTTATCAGATCGCTTCTCTTCAACGCAGGCAACATCCACCCATCCGTCCATCCATCCATCCATCCATCCATCCATCCATCCATCCATCCATCCATACATCCGTCCAAAAAGGCGTCCACAGATAAACCAGAACATTACTTCACCCAGCTCGTTTCCATTGATTCTAGTCATCAAATACTTGTTTGCACAACATAAATGCAATCACATACTGCTCTAGCCCCACCGCATGTGCTTATAGAACCTCGAATCCGTCAATTCTAACAGGAAAGTAGGAAAAATCACTCAATAATGTGCGATAGGCCCACCTGTAACACTCACAACATCAAATCCAAGTAACGCCGGTAAGTGGAGGGTGAACAATTACTGCAGCTCCCACATGGATTCCCACCGAGAACCCAACCTGTCGAGCGTTCACCTTCGCGCACATCCGCCTTTTCAGGACACTGCACTTCTTCGCCTCATGGAAGGCGAGCTGAATGAATCACACGTCGTCGAATTGGGCAACAGACAGACCTCACGATGATAGGGTCCGAGCTCTGTCGGCGCAACAATGACTGTGTCGCACAGAGATGACATTTACGTTGCCTTTGCAACTGGCAGACGAAGAGCCACAACCCTTCTTGAAAGCGAAGAAATCATGTCGATACCCAGAATGCCTTCCAACTTCCCAACTAACCCAGCAGCCTTTGTTACAGTATTACGATGTAATGATCAAAAGCGTTTCTGGTGTAAAATAAGTAAAATGCATTTTCCTATGATTAACATTTGCGTTAGGCATTGGAGATCACAAAATTAATGTTTATGCAAAACTGGCTGGCTGGCTGGCTGGCTGGCTGGCTGGCTGGCTGGCTGGCTGGCTGGCTGGCTGGCTGGCTGGCTGGCTGGCTGGCTGGCTGGCTGGCTGGCTGGCTGGCTGGCTGGCTGGCTGGCTGGCTGGCTGGCTGGCTGGCTGGCTGGCTGGCTGGCTGGCTGGCTGGCTGGCTGGCTGGCTGGCTGGCTGGCTGGCTGGCTGGCTGGCTGGCTGGCTGGCTGGCTGGCTGGCTGGCTGGCTGGCTGGCTGGCTGGCTGGCTGGCTGGCTGGCTGGCTGGCTGGCTGGCTGGCTGGCTGGCTGGCTGGCTGGCTGGCTGGCTGGCTGGCTGGCTGGCTGGCTGGCTGGCTGGCTGGCTGGCTGGCTGGCTGGCTGGCTGGCTGGCTGGCTGGCTGGCTGGCTGGCTGGCTGGCTGGCTGGCTGGCTGGCTGGCTGGCTGGCTGGCTGGCTGGCTGGCTGGCTGGCTGGCTGGCTGGCTGGCTGGCTGGCTGGCTGGCTGGCTGGCTGGCTGGCTGGCTGGCTGGCTGGCTGGCTGGCTGGCTGGCTGGCTGGCTGGCTGGCTGGCTGGCTGGCTGGCTGGCTGGCTGGCTGGCTGGCTGGCTGGCTGGCTGGCTGGCTGGCTGGCTGGCTGGCTGGCTGGCTGGCTGGCTGGCTGGCTGGCTGGCTGGCTGGCTGGCTGGCTGGCTGGCTGGCTGGCTGGCTGGCTGGCTGGCTGGCTGGCTGGCTGGCTGGCTGGCTGGCTGGCTGGCTGGCTGGCTGGCTGGCTGGCTGGCTGGCTGGCTGGCTGGCTGGCTGGCTGGCTGGCTGGCTGGCTGGCTGGCTGGCTGGCTGGCTGGCTGGCTGGCTGGCTGGCTGGCTGGCTGGCTGGCTGGCTGGCTGGCTGGCTGGCTGGCTGGCTGGCTGGCTGGCTGGCTGGCTGGCTGGCTGGCTGGCTGGCTGGCTGGCTGGCTGGCTGGCTGGCTGGCTGGCTGGCTGGCTGGCTGGCTGGCTGGCTGGCTGGCTGGCTGGCTGGCTGGCTGGCTGGCTGCCTCTCAACCTGGCTCTCTAGCTACGTGGCATACCGCACTCTGCCTACCTACGTGGCTGCTCGTCTATCTAGCACCGATCTCCATCCATCCAATATCTCCTTATCAGTCTATCTGTCTCCAGCCTTTCTCGCTCCAAATATTTTTCCATTTCAATGCACGCATTTCTCCGCTCTGCGCGCGACCCTTTCTGCTGCTTGTATGGATAGCTCCCTTTCTCAAACAGTCTACCCTCTTCATCAAGCCTCCTCCACCCAAACTTTTCGCACATTCTTACAAGGTCTGGTACTCTGCCGTAATAACCGCTTGCTACTTGAGCGCACACTTGCTCCTCCTCTGCCTCTTCCGCCACCTCACCAACTTGCGTGTGGTAGGCGCTCATCATTCTTTTCCATCGCTCCTCCAGCGTCATGGGCAATGGTGGAGGCATCGCTGTTGAAACGGCTTCCACACTCGCCTCTCTATCGCTCCAAGTTGCTTCAAGCACACTCTCACACCCTTCCTCCATGTCATCGTTCTCCATACCTGAGTTCGGGTGTAAGTTGTGGTTGTAGTAAGTACCCTCACACTCACTGATCTCCTCTCTCCCTAGGGGGTCACCATCGGAGCTGAATGTGAGCGGTTCGGCAACAGTGTCGTAATATGTGCCCTCGCTTACATCATAGCCGTGTGCCTCCTCACCCTCTTCATTGGCCCACTGAGGGTGAGGCATGGTTGAGGGGAGAGGTGGGAGTGGATCGTTCGGGTTCCTCCTCCTCGTCCTACTCAACACCTCCTCTGCATTTGCTTTTGCAGTGCCACCAATATTTGCACGTTTTGCTCCTGAGAAGAAATACCACAGTCTGCGAAAGAACGTAGAAAACGTCATGCCAAAAAGGACGTAAAGTTGAAATTGACGAGTGTGGTGGCTTATTGATTGACCTAGGCAATTGATTGCATCGATTGCCTCATCATTTGAAAGTCAGCTGTCTGGTGAGTGTCACGCCGCGCGCGCGAGGCAAGAAAGCAGGCAGAGGGGTAGGCAGGCAGGCAGGCAGGCAGGCAGGCAGGCAGGCAGGCAGGCAGGCAGGCAGGCAGGCAGGCAGGCAGGCAGGCAGGCAGGCAGGCAGGCAGGCAGGCAGGCAGGCAGGCAGGCAGGCAGGCAGGCAGGCAGGCAGGCAGGCAGGCAGGCAGGCAGGCAGGCAGGCAGGCAGGCAGGCAGGCAGGCAGGCAGGCAGGCAGGCAGGCAGGCAGGCAGGCAGGCAGGCAGGCAGGCAGGCAGGCAGGCAGGCAGGCAGGCAGGCAGGCAGGCAGGCAGGCAGGCAGGCAGGCAGGCAGGCAGGCAGGCAGGCAGGCAGGCAGGCAGGCAGGCAGGCAGGCAGGCAGGCAGGCAGGCAGGCAGGCAGGCAGGCAGGCAGGCAGGCAGGCAGGCAGGCAGGCAGGTAGGCAGGCAGGCAGGCAGGCAGGCAGGCAGGGATATAGGTGGGTAGTTGGGTAAGGGGAAGCAGATATTGTAGGAGTACACTGAAGACTTGTGCCCATTGCCAGCGCCCTGTGGCCAATGTGTGTGTGCCTGTGTGCATGTGTGTGTGCGTGTGTTTGGGTTTGGGTAAATGGGAAGACCTCGTTGGAAGTAGTGGATAGTGGCTACAAAGTGGGATGAATGGTTCCTGGTGGACACCAGTAGGGGCGATTGGGTGGTTGGGGCAGTCAAGACCTGCGCATTCCGCAAAGCCATTCGTGAGGGAGCAGTGAAAGAGGGCGAGTGTGGTAAGGACGTGGCACAGTCACAGTCTGCACAAGTGCTCACGTGTTGAATGATGAGAGATGGAGGACGTGTAGACGAGGGAGAACGCTAAACGCCTCGGGCCAAGCCTCAAGCGCATCACGATGGAGGCACTTCTACCCACATCTCCCTCAACGCTACTCATCTCCATCCCTCCCACAAATTCGACACAGAAGCCTCATTTCCTTTGCATGATTTGCGGCAAAGCAGTCTCTGCTTCCTGGTAACGCCCACACACACGGTGTGCACAGAGGTATTTGGTAAAGCTGAGATTAGTGCTAGGCAGGGAATGTGTCGATGTGGTACTGAAAATGATGCCGTCACTGTGGCACAAAGCATGAATGAACGGCGCCAGGGTGGCCCATTTCCTATGTGCGCATTGCAAAGCGTAATGCGAAGGTAGGTAGAGCTCACACCTTCCAAACCAAACAAATCAATTTGCCATTTTCTGCACACTGCATTCCCATCGGGAGAACAGTAGAGCAGTTTGACTTTTGTTTTAAGTTACCACTTCCTATTATCGTGGGACCTTAGTGCATACGTGAAATTGACTGAGGAGCGCGTTGGTGTTTGCGTGTGGGCTTGAGGTGCGCAGTTTGGGCATCCATTAAGCACTTGAGGAATGAACTCAGGGCTGCCTTGACGTAGGCTAAACAAATTGTGGATTATCGCGTTGGTGCAATCTGGCAGCACTTAGCACTGTCTTAAGGTAAGGCGGTTCCATGTTGATCATTGGAAATTGATGATAGGCGGGTGCCATGCATGCTGGCGTGTTGAATGAATCGCTCTCGAACCTAGGAGGATAATGGCATGTGGGTGCATTAGGGCATGCCAGCTCATCAATTCACTACACCGTGCCTGAGTAGACCTCCAGGCGCATCCGCTTTGTCAGTGTCCACGGCTCCGTTGAGGTCGCATGGACGGGCACCATTTGGCTGCTACACAAGCCTACATGCTTCGACGTCACGGCGAACATCTTCGTGATGATTGCACTCCTCACACTCGTCATTACTAATGTAGAAGTTGTTTCCTGAATAAAATGCTGCTGAAAGATGTTGTGGTATTCAATTGAGAAGTAATGGATTAAAACACAAAGCAGTGGTGGTGGGTGCACGTAATCATGTAAAGGTCTACACTCATCACTGGACTAATTCACTCGTGATCCACCCAAAGTTCGTCAAGGAAGAGGAATTGAGTGGATGCAACCACCTCGACTCGTGCCTTCGTCAGAATCGCCTCCTCCACAAAGGGGATGATCAGTTTGTAACCGCAGTGCGGTTGTGGTCACACGCATTACACACGATGGAGACACACGTCAGCACCTATTGCCTAAGAAACGCCTGTTCAAATCGCCACCATAGGTGAGTCGATAGCTCTTGTTGCCCGATAAATGCCTTTTCTCTGCCTTTTCCCAATCTGATCTTCCTAGGGTATGCCATCTGTCAAAGCGCACTTCCACCACTACTCAGTAAGGTGTGCGTGCAGCTCACGTTGTCGAGTAGATTACAATCGCGCATCCCGTCCATTCTCCCCACACACACACACACACACAGACACCGCTGGGAACTTCTACCCTACCGCCACAGCAGTCGGGCCTCCACCCCACACAGACACACACACAATATAATCATACTGTTTTGCTGTCCACCTAAATCGCTCCCGCCCCCACTTAACACTACTTCGTCTGCACAGACATGACCGTGCGTGTTCCTCACTGCTGCACCCACTTACTGATGACTCCAGTTAGAGCTTATCAATGCTACGTGTGAGCGGTCTGTTCAACACGTGAGGCTGGAATGAGGAGCCTACTGGTGTAATATCACCTCAATTTTGACGAAGGAACCGCTGTCCACGGAGTTGGCCGTCACGAACTAGCCTCTTTGACGACTATAACTCAACCATTTATGCGAATCCACAACTGAAAGGAAAAACACACCCTTCAACACCTCCCATCCACGCTATGCAAACCCGACTCTCCAAGTCTTATACTGCATCAAGAGTGTATTTGGAATGCCGCCGCTCTACCACATCTCAAAGAGGAAGCGAGGAGCGAGAGTGGGGAACTAGTGCACAGAACAGAGGTGTGCCACTTAGCGGTACACCTGATTTCTCGTCTCAGAGGTTGCCGTATGGGTCCAGCTTCAACCATGTGAATGGTGTGTTCAACGATGTTCGTTCGTCCGAGTTTAGTTCCTTGTCAAGCGAACATACCTGAACACTTACTCAGCAATGAAAGCAGTCACTTCCTTCCTTCGTCTCAATGTCCTTGAGTCGCATAAATTGTGTGTTGAGCTCATCTTTATTGTTAACGCCAATACCCGCTGCCTCGAAATGAGTACTGCAGAATTCGTCTGCGTCCGTTTTCGAGGGAGAAACGACTGCGTTTGTTTCTTTGTGCTACTGGGTCCTAGAAGTACCTTCTGCCAATTTCAGAGCTGCTTTGGTCTTACGAAGGCAATCAGCACCGACTATCACGTCCCAAACTAGCTCCGGACACATAATAAATTGAACCGTCCAGATTTCTTCCCCATCGACACTTTCACCCACGTCTCCCCTTTCACCATCACCTTCCTCTTTCCTGTCGAGAGCACTCATTTAGAGGAAGGGCCAGTGCGCATCTTGCAGCGCAGATTTGGAGAGCTTAGACATTCACTAGGGACTTGTCAGCACCCGAGGCAAAGATAAGACGGCAGCGATATCCTTCCGGCTTGCCATGTACTCGCAAAAAATGGACGGTAACCATTTGAGGGTAGGCAGGATAAGGAATATCAGAGTTCGCCTGCTCTTGGCGTCCACCGCCACGCAGTCCATCAACGACGTGTTGGGTTTGGCCAGCGATTGAAAGTCTGGGTTATTGCTGTCAGGAGGAGTTTCTGACGCTTCCTCCTCGCAGCCCCGACCAACTGATTGAGGTCCATGTTCTTCACGCGTGCAGCTTCGCTGCGGTGGTGATGACTGTGAATTCTATCTGCCTGGTCACCTTGTCTCCCTACCCCATGGAAAGATGATAGCTTAGCAGCATGAAGGAAGTGAGTGGAAGCGGGTGGAGGCGAAGGTATAATGGTGTGTGACAGTGGTTTGTTGAATGGTGTGTGTTGGTATGTGGAATAGAAATGCATTCCTCCCAAATGCTATGTTGCATTATTTGGTCGTTTTGGGCGGTGAATGAATAGCGGTTGGGTAGGTAAGTGGGTGGGGCCTAGATACTGGTAGATGCCGAGCCACCAGATATAGGCTGACAGCCACGCAAACAGTCGAAAATGAATGGAGGGTAGCAGTGAAGGGAGGAGAGCAATCTTAACTCGAAGGGTATTAATAGCTACTGCAAGGGGATCAGTGATGCTACCGGGCAGGTGCGTTGCTATCCCACGGAAGATAAGTCCGAAGGCGCACTCACCAAGACGTAGCGACATCTGCACTCCACAGAACCCCAACTCAAATGGTCAAAGCGCATTGAATACCGCATGTGTCGTCACATTTCTTTCAGCTCCTTCCTCATACCTCCTACCACCAATGTTAACAACGACATAAGTAAACACATTCCCATGGATCCACAATTCCAGCATAACTAAAGGTGAATTCTACGTCGACTCCCTCATTCGAAGCAATTCTGTCTGGCAGTAAACGCTATGCAGTTCAGGTATGTTCGCTTGGCAAGGAACTAAACTCGGACGAACAAACATCGTTGAACACACCATTCGCACGGTTGAAGCTGGACCCATACGGCAACCTCTGAGACGAGAAATCAGGTGTACCGCTGAGTGGCACACCTATGTTCTGTGTAATAATTCCCCACTCTCGCTCCTTGCGTCAGATCTCCTCCCCTCTCTAGCTGCTACAATTCATCAAGCTATCGTCCGAACCTGCCACCTAGGCTAATCGCTCCCATCCCTCTTCCTCTATTGTTCTTTCTCGCTTTGAAAAGTGCATGCAGATAACTAACGGTATGGAGCAAAGCATGATCACACATCTTGCACGCCATTCTCCCCATAACCGCTCGACACGACGACTCAAGGCTATCCAAGGTGGACGAGCGTCGCCATGCCAACAAGTGCGAAATATGTACGGGAATGGATAGAACAAGAATCGCAATTTTTCAAATCACTTCAGACCTTCTTGAATCATAAGTAAATCATTAGGTGACTGTTCGACCCAATTGAACACATGATCCCACCGTCAGAGACCTCGAGATTCACGTGGAATGCGTGAAACGCCCATCTACCATTCCCTCCTTCCTAGGAGAAGGCAGCAACAGCCTCTACTTAGGTGGTGCGGACTACTGTCAGACCTTGAATCGAGGGGTTTTCATCACATGTATCCACTACGAAATCCCAAATGCACCAAACTTGAAGATGATGTCGTGGAAGAGGGTGGGTTCAGTGTCCCTTCAGTTAAAGGCATTTATCAACCTTGCAGACTCAGGGTCTAAAGACGCATTTATTTCTTCATCTTTAAAATACACAGTCTTACACAATCTAGTGAGGGAGTAGAGTTTCGTGATATTTTCTTTTGATCTAAAAAGTACGCAACAGCGAATGTGGTGAGTGGTTTAATGCACGGACGTACACAAAGACTTGAAGAAAAACAATGTTGGAGTGTACAGAGGCTGAGAGTAGTAGAAAAAACAAACCTGCGATTTAATTTAAAGCATCGGTTCTGATTGGAAATAGGTCATTGAAAAGCGGATCTTGCATTTCAACCGCCTTTCGTCGTGAGTTCGAGATCGGCGTTGTTATCAATGGGGGTGAAAGGGAAGGATTCTCGTTCAACACAATGTCTGATGCAATCATGTCAACCTAACACTTCAAATCATTGACGCTGCTTTGTCACTTACCGCTTCTGCATCAGCGGTGGGTGTCAATTCCTCACTTGATTGGTAACTCTGTCCAATGTGGACACCGTTGTGTGTTGCAGTCTAAAAGCAGCATTACTTACCGATTAAAGTAGTCATTCCAATGCCAGCATCAAAGGGCTGCCCTACCTCAAGTTTGGCGGTTGACAGTGCTCGGACTCGCGACGCCCTCTACGAGTAAGGGTTAAAAAGAGAGATAAAAGTATGACAAACCTTGGCCCGCTCTACTTTGTCGAGGAACCGAAAGGCAGAGACATGAAACTGGGCCAGCAATGCTTTTGTCAACTTGAGGCCCCTCTCCTCGCAAAACATGCACGCAATATCATTGAGGGAACAAATACTACAAAGGCGAATAATGATCCACCGAAGGTAGTGCAGTTACTTCAAAACATAGGGCTTGCAGTCCAGTAACCAAGTGAGGAACAACTCTACCATGGTGCCAAGCTTGACCGGTTTATCTTCCATCCCAGTAAGCTGTCAAAACGGACAAAAGTGCATTAGACGAGGGGAAGTAGGTTCCGCAAGCTCAACACGCTCACGCAGCAGTACCCGAGCATCACTAAGACGATTATTCTCGAGCATTTGCTGCGACCTTCACCTACTAGTGAGGCTATTTGTTACTACGGACGGTCGCCTCATTTTCACATGCAGCGCCTCACAATGGAGAACTAATTCTGCACTTCACTACTACCAGTACTATATTTTAGCACCTTTGCGTAGTTACTAAAACCGTTTAGACTACGACACAAAAACACCCAATTTCGTGATTTTGAGCGTGATCAAAGAAGACAAGATCGTGGATGAACCTTGTCTGCCGAAATGAAATCAGCACGCAAACGGGTACTAAGAAAAGAGAAATACATTAAACATCTTATTTCAAATGGTAACATTGGAAGTCAAAATTAACATGCTCGAGCCAAAAAAGGAAAGACATTCGGGATCCGCAAACTCGGCAGAGGGGTAAAGCATCGAAGGCCGACGTAATGATTAGAGCGTGGAGAGCAGAAATACTAGACGCCGGTGTAAAGAGATAAAAAGTAGATGTAGAGTAAACCGATAGGGTAAACAACTAGACTACAGCGCTGCTGGAGATTTTCCATTGAGAGCAACTTGCCCGCACTGTAGGCAGACCATAGAGTTCCGATAAGCTGCAAAAATAAAAGATCGCTAATTGATAATGATAAAGATACTGAATGCAATAAATTGTCTTTTGTGCAATGGAGTAGGTGAAGTAATTCAATTGCACAACGTTGGTATTGTATTGAACTTATCACTACGAATCAAGCAACATATAAAAATAGCCTGTTGATGTGCTGATTTCCATGAATGTACACCAGCGCAAAATGGCGAGCGAGTTTATTACCTTGTTTCATTAACAAAAGCTTGATGTATTATTTAGTGAAGACAGTTAAAATTACAAGAGTAAAAAGCGTAATTTTAGGACTCCGACACAAGAGGATGGTAGGGAAGATTGATAAGGTAAAAGGATTGAAAGATCTGACGTACAGCAATGAGAATTCTAAGCCTCCGAAAACCTCCTAAATTGCAGAGAGCTCCAACGGCGCACATTAAGAGAAGTGGAAGGAGACAGTAACCGATTACTCCAAGACACTGAGCATAGGCGACTTCGCCTCCCAATGATCGTGCAATGAAATAGATTATGAAGGAACCAGCTAGCCATATTGTAAGAATCCAAGCGACGACCTTCAATTGTCCAAACAATGAAACGAGAGAGAAGAGCATAACTACTGTTAGAGGTCCCCAAAAGTCGGGGTTCTCACGAATCGACGCCGGATCAAGTCCAGAGCGAAAACAAGGCAGAATAACTGCCTTCATCTTTTTACCAATTGTTCTGAGGTCAATGTCTAGTTCCTCCCTGAAAGTAAACATGGCAAAAACAAAAATGATGCCGCACAGCCCATTCCTGCATAGGAATTAAAAGTCTTACAGAATGGGTTTATCAAAGTCAGAGTCCTCAGTTTCAACTTCCAGCATCCAACCGAACCCCCGCCTCCTGAGCAGGCTTTGTAATGGGCCATCGGATGACCTCGCGAATCCATCTATGTTGCCCGTAAGTGACGATGTGTCTGAATTTAGCATGGCATAACTTAAAATGAAAACGAACATGTATCGGATCCACTCGATGATGGAGGTTCAATGAATGTAAGGTTAATTTTTGTATGTGAGCTATCCTTTGTTATAGCAGTTGGCAACATCACAACGGCAAATGAGCAGCTAAAACGCATAAAGCACTTAACAATTTATGGCCAATGAAATGGCGAAGGTGTGAGAACCTCATCAAGGCAACGAAATGAAAATTTTCGACCCTAAGCTGAATTAACAAACAAAATAAATTTCAGAATTGAAAACACGAGAAGAGGATTATCCATATTGCTGTGACGATCATAGAATAAAGACCTATTTCTTTAGTAAAGTATGATAAGTATCTCTTATGCAGGGCGAATCGGTAAGAAAGTAAGCATTCGATTTCAAAAACCAACCACAATGCAGTGTTTTATGCTGGCAATTTAAACATGACTGTGTAAAATAATGTCAGATAACCAATTTATTTCATTCTCTTGGAAACTGTCTTGCTCATGCTATAAAACAATTCAGTTAAATGCAACCTTGCTGGGTGACAGCGCCTTGAGGCCATGCCAATATTTGTTCCCAGCTCTTCCCTACGTCAAGATTACATGCTTAGACTTAATGCTATGTCATCTCCAGACCTAGGGTGTTTTATTGGAAGCGGTAAGAAGCATACCATTTGCCAAAGGTCAAATATGATTATTTCTCTTACCACATTCGATACCTTAATGCGACATGGGAATAATAATACTGCGGATTGTAGAATCAGTGGTGACCTCTGACAGAAATACTGAATATGGCGTCTTCATTCGGCAACTATAAATCTCACGTCTTATGTAGGAACGCGTGTAATCCTTTCTTTGTTCGGACTGCCGGTTTCGGTGATTTGGGCTGTAATACTTTGCTTGTTTGAACTACCGGGTTCCGTCACTTGGGTGGCCATATTCTTCTAGCTGGTTGGTCAGCCTCTGGGCCGTGCAAACAGCCCCCAAGCCCTCTGTCCTCACAGTATGTGTATTCTGCCCTAGTGCTGCGCCTTCTTTTACCGTAAAGGGAGCCTCGGGACGCTACATTGGTGGCAGCGGAAAGCAGACCCGACTTTGATGGATTTTATCCTGCTCCATGCCGCTTCTGGCAAATTTTGGCGGTGTGAAAGAAGTGCATGTGCTATGGATGGGAGAACCTCTGGTATCTCGTAACAGAAGGGCCGAGATCGACGTCCAGCTTCGACATCTCCCTTGCCCTCGTGTTTGACAGGGAAGCTATTAACAACTGAAGCGACGCTAGCCGTGAACTCCAAGTCCAGTGGAACTGCCAAGAGAGACCTGTGACGTTGTGGTCAAGCATCTTCTGTAAGCTCTCTCTTTTTTTTCCTTGGGCGACTCGTCGTTCTTCGTCAAAGTGCGCATCCACAAATGTAGAATGTGCAGCACGCTATTCGACGGCATGGTTTTATGCTTTGCACGCTTGGACAGCATGCATTTTGTTCCTATGAGGCCCGACCGTCACATTTGCTCAGATTTCTACGATGCCCTGGCGTTTCTTCTACGGCATCAACGAAGCCTGGAATCGCAATATGCGTTGTGTGTGTCTCGACCCATTCGAAAACTTGGCTTCGTACCTCCATCTTTCATTGGACCACATTGTCGCGAGAGAGAACGGTCAAGGAGCGCGCATTTGCTGCACCGAGTGCTAGGCGGAATTGATGGCACTACAGGAATACATGCGTTGCGTTCGAATCTCGACGACTGGGACGGTTAGCTCGTGGGTGCTTCTCGCAGCACTGATTACGTTGTGATGGCTGATGCGACTGACACGGGAGGCTGACCAAGGGGAGCGTTGGGGACGACGCTCGAAAGAAGAGATGGGCTGTGTAGTACTTTGTTTGTTCGAACTACCGGTTTAGGTCACTTGGGTGGCCATATTCTGAGCCGGTTTGTCGACCTTTGGGCCGTGCCATCAGCCCCCAAGCCCTGTGTTTCCGGAACATATATTCTGTCCAAATGCTATGCCTTCTTTTACCTTAAAGGAAGTTTGGGACGCTACATTGGTGGCGGCGGAAAGCGGTCCCGACTTTGATTGATTTCTATTCTGGTCCATATCGCAAGTGATGAACTTTGGCGGTGTGAAAGAAGTGCGTGTGCTGCGGATGGGAGAATCTCTTGCATCCCATAACGGAAGGGCTGAGATCGACGTCCACCTACGGCACCACCCCCACCCTTGTGTTCTGCAAGGAGGCTATTAACAACTGAAGCGATACTAGTCGTGAACTTCAAGTTCAGTCGAACTGCCAGGAGGAACCAGCGATGTTGTGGTTGGGCACCCCCCGTATGATCTTTCTCAGATTCTTGGGCAGCTCACCTCCCTTCGCCTGATTGTGCATCTATAGATGTAGAATGTGCAGAATGCCATTAGATAGCATCGTCTTATGCTTTGCACACTTGGTACGCCTGCATTCCGTTCCTCTGAGGCCTGATTGCCCCATTTGCTCAGGGTTCTACGACAATCTCGGTTCTATCCCACGACATCAAAAAGTCTAGAATCACAACATGTGTTGCAGGTGTCTCGATCCATTCGAAAACTTGGATTCATGCCTCCATCATTTCATTGGGACGAATTATCGAGAGAGAGGAGTATTTTAGAAATGCACGAGGCTTAATCTTTGCGGACCTAATTAACACTACATCTTTTGCTGAATGACTCCTCCTTTGGACCAGTTTTTTAGTTTCTTACAATGATCACATGAGGTAGCCGGCACATCACACTCCCGGATACAAATCTCAAAGTGGTGAACCTCTGAATCCAATAGAACTGCTAGAAAAATTCATTGCCTTGGATTGAGCTTCTTCCAATAAATGGATGGGAATCGGCACTGGCACCGCTTGTTCGTTGGCATTTTCCTTGTGGCGCTATTAACATTTTTATAACCGAAGAGAGTTTGTGAGCAGGAAAAAAGCTGGGTAAATGCTTTCAAAAAGAGGGGATATAGTAAATTTGCTGCTTGCTCAACTCTACGTTTTGGTTGCGGTGACACCAAAGGTTTCATTTTCTTCTAACTTATGCTACATGTCATGGTCTCCGGTTGACGCCTGTGAATCCCAGCCCTTCTCTACTTCACCAGTAAACATTCTGCCTTGCGTAATGTCTTAGTTAAATCGGAGGCAATGATTTGGCACATCCAAAATTCGTTGATTACTGAATCGCCTACCATTTTTAAAGCCATTTGTTGTTAGGGAATTTGTTATTTACTACTAAATTTAACATCTGCTTATAGTTTGCGAAACAAGGTAAGATAAATATTTGTGTCATCGCTGCCTAAGGTTTAAAAAATATGACTACTGTTTTATGCGTACTATGTCTTACAATGGCTTGTTTGAACGCATGCAGAAATTAAATGGATGCTCACTTGGGGCCGTAGTTGCATCGGGTTCGTGCTCGTTTGAGTTTTACTTCAATCAATTTCATCGTCTTGATGATGTTCTGATATGATTGATGGCCCTTTTGGCTTTCGCTTTTGTCACTATTTCTTAGGAAACTTATGTTGCTATGAGCGGTTTCTTCTGTCTACTCACCAAGTGTTACTTAGGGTTTTTTACTAGCATTTTTTTAGATTGGCGCAATGGATATTATTACCCTCACTATTACACGGCTCGGCCAACAAACACTCTGCGATTTATACTTTTAGATGGGCGTTTATTTTGCTTGATTCTTTTTTTCAGTCGGAATGTCTTCTTCGGAAGCTACTACGCGTAGGCGTGTGAAGCTTTATATGTTGAACGAAGAGCGGCAATGGGATGATAAAGGGACTGGGCATGTATCCGCCCTCTACAACGATGCGAGTTGCATCTGTCTTGTCGTTATTTCGGAAAATGACGGATCTCCTCTTCTGGAATCAAAGATCCAGCCAGAGACCGCTTATCAGAAGCAACAGGAGACGCTTATAGTTTGGTCTGAAGGCGAAAATGTAGATCTTGCTCTTTCTTTTCAAGAAAAGGCTGGATGTGATGATATATGGGAAAAGATCTGTTCTGTACAGGGCAAAGATCCATCGGTTGAAATTACTCAAGAAGTCGTGGATGAATCTGATGACACTGATGATGTTGAGGCCTACTCGTTGGCCACTAATCAAGCTCTTCAAACGTTTGAACTTCCCCCTTGTGAACTCTCACGACTAGAAGAGATCGCTGAGTTGTTTAGTACGCACTTGAACCTTCTTCAAAAGCGTGAGCGCCTCGTTGCAGCGGTTGATCGTAGTAACTATATCAGGCAGTTGATTGATCTTTTTCACAAAGCTGAAGACCTGGAAGATCTGAATTCATTGCATTTTCTGTACGAGATTTTCAGGCAGCTCATCCTATTTAACAAGCAGATTCTTTATGAAACTCTTTTCTCTGATGACGTTATATTGGACGTCATTGGTATTTTGGAATACAATCCAGGAGGTCGAACTCGACATCGTGATTTTTTGAGAAACCAGGCCAACTTTAGGGAGGCGTTGCCACTTCACAACTCGAAGCTCATAAATAAAATTCACCAGACCTATCGAGTACAGTATATTCAGGATTGTTGTTTGCCACCCCCAAGCCTCTTTGATGAACAGTCCATGAATAATTTGAAGTCGTTCATTTCGTCCAATAAGATGGGGATTCTAAGTGCTTTGCAAGAAGATCGTGAGATCATGCTGAGGCTGTTCACATGTCTTAAGTCTCCAGAGACTTCTGACTCTCATCGACGCGAGTTGGTCCTCTTCGTGAAGGAGTTTTGTAATCTCTCCGTACAGACTGATCAGAAGGAGGCATTTTTGGGCACCTTGTCCGCTCATGGCGCTCTTTCGACGGTAGAGGTACTTCTTTCCAACAACGATCATGACATCAAATCAGCTGCTCTGGTGATCCTCCAGGCCTTCGTCGAAAATCAGCCGTCAATAGTACGCGAACACGTGTGTAAGGAGGGTGCTAGACAGCATCGAGACGAGAACATTTTGATAAATTTGATGATCACGCAGCTCTTGGAAGATCCCGATCCGGAACTAGGTGATGCCTATCAGTTGGGATACATGCTGCGTATTTTAATCGATCCTGATACCATGAACAATCCATCCGCGGTAAGTGCACTTATTTCACTTTCTTGGTCTCAGTTTTTTTCCTTTTTATTGTTATGAGTACCTCATTTGGTATTTCGCAGTTTAATGAACTAGTTTACTTTCACAGAGAAGTGAGAAGTCAGAATTTTTGAGCTTCTTCTACAAACGTTGCATAGGCACGCTGACAAAACCTTTGTTCGATAACACCGTCCATGGCACAATTAGTTGTGGTAAGCCCTTTTTTGTAACGTACAACCTGATAGACAACTACCATTCTGCACTCGTCTTGAGTAATGTCCTGGATTTGTTGATCTTTTGCATCGAGACTCATACCTACCACATGAAAAACTATTGCCTTCATCGGGATCTTGTAAAGCGTGTATTGGTTCTGCTACGCTCAACGCACAAGTTTCTGGTGCTAAGTAAGTTGGTTCGGTGATAATAGACTTCCTGCTAGGCGCTCTAAGGTTGCTGCGGAAAATGATTCAGTTGAAGGAAGAATTCTACAATCGGTACCTTATCAAAAACAGTCTGTTTAAGCCGGTGGTAGAGCTGTTTGCTGCCAATGGGCATCGGTATAACATGATCGACTCGGCCATCGTGGAATTGTTTGAGTACATTCTCATGGAGGACATCACGTCGCTTATAAATTATGCTGTGAATGATCACTGGGATATTCTAAGCAAAATCACCTACGTGAACACTTTCAAGCGACTTAAAGAGCGCTACGATGCTAGTAATAAACCAGGTCGTACTGATGCATCCGGTATTTACAGTCAGCCGATTCCAGCTGGCATGTAAGTAATCGCTTGATCTGCGAAATTATGTCACTCGACAGTCCCTTTGTTGGAGACACATCTTTCCTTAAATATTAAGTCATTACTGACCCTTTAGTAACAGCTACTTGGAAGTGCTCTGACCTTCTTCAGGACGATTTTCGATCATACAAGCCTTTATGTGTTAACTATTGCTTTGATATTGATTTCAATAAGCAAGCTGAATGGTTTGCTGTTGCATTTGTGTCAGTTGAGAAGGCATTGTGTAAAGCTTTGCTACAAATCCTACACTTGCTTATTTCATTCCATCACGTGAACTACCTTGGTCACTGTTTTCATTTAAGAGCTTTGGAGCTCAAAAGTCCAGATTATGGAAATGTAAATCTGCTTGGTTTTTAGACCGTCCTTGAGGGCCACTGTTAATTCACGATTTGCCCGCGGACCAGCAGTTTTTGATGACGAAGAGCAGTGGTTTAATCAGGACGATGAGGACGATGATGAAGCCGAGATATCAGCTCAAGCCCAATCCCATGGACAGTCTTCATTGTCTCTGGAGAATATACCATCCCGTTTTTTTACCACGTCCAGCAGTCCTCCTGCGCCATCTTCTCCCACTGGTTCGCCCAAGGCGCTCCACCACTCGCCCGGGCATGGTACCGCTACGGCAACGGCAACTCCCTCTTTCTCCCTTTTGATACCGTCTTCGCCGTCCACCTCTGACTCTTCCACGGGGCCTCTCATAAATCGCCGCATTGGACCCACCTCATACCCCCCGATCTCCATTCACATCAGGTCCACCCATCTGGGTGCCCTCGGCAGCACAGAGGGCGAAAATGACGCTAACATTTCATCGCCGCCGCGAAGTGCGCTCAAACGACTCTGCGGACGCGGTGAGGATGGCGATGCAGCTACCTCTTCTGGTGATGGTAGCAGTGGTGGAGACGAAAGCAGTGATGGTGACGAGGAAGCTCCATCTATCAAACATTCCAAGAGGTCATTGGCTGAAGAACATAGGGATAGTATTAACAGCAGTAGTTCTGTCGATGATTTGGGAACTGGCTCTGTGAAAAATAATGAGGCAAGTATTCAGGATAGCGCTTAGTTAGCCTAGAGTTGGGTAGGAGCTACGTTACCATAATTGTCATTTTCTCATTAGAGTGAAGTCGTTGATAAGCTCTCTGGTACCGCCAAGAGCCCTATTGTTGGTCTCGTCGACTATTCTGACGAAGAGAGCGATGATGAGGAGTCCAATCCAAGCCCAACGGGTGAGAAGTCATCACCTGCTACTTTAGTCACCGCTGAGGAGCCGGAAGTTGTTAAATCTACTGAATCACCTTCGTCGTCGCCCTGATTTGATCGTCCTCTAGACTGTGACCTTTTTTGTAAATACTTCTGTGTAAATGTGCTTTTTATCAGGACATGCAATTCCTTCTCTCTTCATCGAGGGTGAGAAATTACCATCTCCACCTCGCTTGTGTAAAGAGTTGTTGCTTTCCCCTCTCTTTCCTCTTCTAATTGGCAGCCCTTTTCAAAGCCTCCTGCTGTGCTGAAGGGGCGTCGCTATCATTCGTAAACACCATGTGCACACACTCATACAGACTATCTCCGACTCTCCTTTATATCGACGGTTTTATTCCTACAAGTTTATAAAAACTAAGATTTGATTATGTTTTCATTTAAGCTCCGTGCTAAATGCTCGATTTTTAGTCCAAAGGAGAAGTTAATGTTGCTGAAGTGCCTTTAAGTTTCGTGAAAAGAGGATTCTCCGAGTTTAGCTTTGAATAGGCGGCTCTAGTCTGAGCCTCACTGCGTGGTGTTCATGCAGTGGCAGGCTTTGCGGGTTGAAAGAGGAACAGTGCGGGCGATGGCGCTCTGCGGCTTGACCCTGGTCTTCTGTGCTGTGGCGGTACCGATGTGGCGCCTTTCTTGGCTCAAATTGTTGCGGCAGTGTTCGCTCCAGCCCTGCTTTACCATCTTCAAGACCTCAAAGTAGGTTCTTTCACTGTTATTTGCAATTACGCGATCACTCTCCTTTATCATGCGAAGCACGGGTGCGATTTTGTGGTTTCATTATACGCCTCATCTTTGGCGTTTGTGGGGATAGCACCAAAACGCTGGCGTTTGAGTTGCCTTGGCAATCATTTCGTACGACCGAAGTCTGTTCTATTAGGGATTGGATTTACACAGGCGTCTTCAGTATCACCTTGTCTGTCGAAGGAGGGGCTCTTCCTTGGGAGGGAAGTGGTTTGTGCAGCAGTGTCAAGGGCTGGACGATGTGTTCATGCTGACATTTTGCATGCTTTACATTTTTTGAAGTATTAGCTTAGATATGACGATGAGAATTGTATTCTCCGCTCATAATGTGAGATCATGGTATCCAGACTAGCATTGCATGCAATTCACTGCGACTGATCCAGTCTCATCTCATTAGTAGTAGGTTGGTAGAACTTAAAATGTGATGGTTACCAGCATTAGATGTGACCTGATTTGTCCATGACGAAATTGCAAATAATACAAGTTTAGAAGTAACTTGGGAATTCGTATAAGGATCAAGAGATCACTAGCATGTATAGCATGAGCATACTTTCACGCCAACAGAGCATTGGACGACCCTCGTATGTCAGTTCTATAAAAAATAATAATAATAAAGGAAGGGTTTTTCATGCTACTATGTGATCAGCTTGGCTCAGTGGTCTAGTTTTTTTTGCAGTCAAGATGGTCTCTGTTGAAGGAAGAGAAATAGGCAACGATGAAGCAATAGAAATGGATTTACAAATAGGCAAGGGAGGATAAATAGACATTCAACTCCGGCAGCTCTTCGGGGTGATTGAGTACAGCTAGCGCCCACCTGTATGTCAAAATGTTACTTGATGGTCTTGGAACTAGTTAGTGAAACTGAGCGTTTGGAGCCATTTTTTCCTTCATTTTCTAGACACGCTGGTGGAATCAAACAAGACTTCATTCTGGGTCGTTCAATCAACCCATGGACTCGCAGAAGACTTTCTTGTCGGGTGCCATATCCATCCAATGCTATATTGACATGCAAGCATTTATATTGGTGGACCTTCCACACTGCCGAGATCAGTTCTCGTATTCCTCAAGCTCGATTATTTTCTCTGAGTTTGGCCACACACTTTGCATTATCAATTTGGTCGAATAACACGCAAGATGCGGGAACGATATCGTAGAATTGCGTTGAGTCTATTTGTGCTTTACTGCGGTTGATCGTATTGTGAATCAGTTTGCAAAACACAAATGTGGAACTTATCAAGGGTTGATGTCTGCGCTTGGCATATTTCAGCTTTGTGTGTATGTCTTCATGGTGTGCCACTTTGACATCTGAATGCATGCTCCGATCCAGTTGAATTTGATCCATGATCCATGCGGTCGCAACAAATTCTCATGCAAAGGTGGCAGTTGGAGCTTCAAGTCTCAATCCAACCAAGTAGTCTGAAGAAGGGTTGTCGTTGTTGTTAAAAACAGTTCATTCAATACCTTCTGATGATGCCAAGAGGATTTGAAAGGCATTCACCCATGAGCACAACATACTTTTGGCGTTGGCTTCAATGTGATTCCAACATTTAACCCTTTTTTTCCCCCTCCTTAACCGATATCGACCTTTTGCAGCTTTACATCCCATGTTCGGGGCATCATCTGGAACCATTGTCAATAAATCACCTTGAAACTCGTCATGAATGCGCACCTCTTCAACTTCCAAACACCTTCCCTGTCGCATTCATCGACTGTTGAGTTTGCATGGGCAGCTGTCTTGCCTATGTTGATGCCTGGAGGCGGCTGACTGACATATCCCTCCTCTCCTTATCTCCATGTTTTTTGCCTACCTGTCATCGGTCGGATCACCTCGTACGGCTTTGTCTTTTTTCTGCTCAGACTGATGTTAACGATGCTTCTGCAATGCTGTCTGACTGGATGTCATGCATGTACCACACGCATTTGTTCCTTTTTTTGTCCGAGTCCCATACACCCATTTTGATTTTACCTAAAACATTTACCTCACCTTGGAATTCCGATCGACTAATAACTTTTCCACAAGTAACACTCCTCCACACAAACTTTTTTTTCATCAAAATCACAGCTCAGTGAGTAGTTGACGTCACTTCCACTTTTATAGGAGTTATCTTCATCCTGCTCATCTGGTATCACCACAAATCAGCGGCACTAAGGTGACCAACATTCCTTCCAAGGCAGCAGTAAAAGTTGAGTTCCAATCCCACAGCATGCCTTGTGAGTACAACTGAGAACTATTAACTTATTAGTTTGCGTGCTTCCCCTCATTCATGGGCTGCAGCTTCCAGCGCACCATTTTAAAGCCATCATTCCTCCACCTTTTAATGCTATCTAGCATTCCAAAAGGCGCTCCCACTTTCTTGCCAAGTAGGTACGTGCCAAGTTCTCACTTCTCAATCACTGCGCAAGCGCTGCGTACAGTTTTTCAAGAGCGTCAAGCCTTTTCAACTTCGCCGCTGAGATCTCCCCTCCCCCCCCCCCCTGTTTTGTTGTCCTATAAAATTTTTGGTGCAAATATGACTAACCCCAGGAAGTGGGCCGCCGCCTAATGGGACCACCAATCTCCAGAGGCATTATAATGCTTGTGATTCCGAAGGTGTAGGCATCTAAAAGGCCTTGTGAACGGTTAGCACAAGTGTAGGCTTCATGTGCACAAAAAAACCACCGACCAATCACAACGCCACAACGAGATGGAATGAGTCTTCTTTCCCATCGTCTGTGCAGTCTCCAAAGGGCAGTGAGTAAATCCCGCTGAACCTTTGCCACTGAAATGAGACATTATCTGACCTTCGCACCACCGATAGAGCACTACCGTTCCCACCACTGATGAGGATTAAACCATTGACGCTTCGAAGTTACCTAGTTGTTGGCAGCCGAAAGTTTCACATCAGCCCTTGAAATCATGGCAAAAGCCATCCCCACCTGTCGTGAAGTGTTCCAAAAGGTTGGCAAGACCCGCTACTCAACCCCTTCCTCTCCTTTAACGTTTTAATACTGCATTGTCTTAGAAGATTAATGTATATTTTTTGTGAACGGTTGTGCACACATATAGAATAATGTTTTACATAACGGTGAGTAAAATTTTCCTCGAGTGTACAAACACTCAGGCATCTGGAATCAATTGCGCAGACGCTAAGGAGGAATAGAAAGTAGAAGTTAATATCCGCACATTCTGGTTTCAAAAAAAAATACTAAATTAGCAACTTGCCGAAAGCAGTCGCGCCCGCAGTTGCACCTCCCGCTTTTCCAGCAGTTTCTCACGCATTCGCTCTGTTGCAGCCTCCACCATTGGAGAGCTAGCCCGCATCTCAGAAACCGACTTTGATCGCGATAGCTGAAATGGCATGTGGTAAAGGAAACTCCATTATTGCGAGGTCGTGTTCGATAAGTCAAACAGACTAAAGGTACTTATGCCCTAAATTTGATTGTTTTAACATTTATCAATGCCCCAAAAAATCGTACTTCACTTACGTGCTTCCGAGGGGAGTGGCTTCTCTCAGGAGAGGTCTGAATGGCAATGCTGGTTGTAGAGACTGGGAGTTCATCTTTGGTGTCCTTTAAAGTCGCTTTCTCCCTCCCCCGGTGATGCTTCTGCAGCCAAAAAAGAAGCGACTGATAATCGAACACAGTAACGCAAGAAGCCTAGAATAGTCGTGGTCCATGGATTCCCCAAAACCACCCAACATCCTAATTTACAGCAAAAGTGCACACTGAAAGGCAATTCCCAATTTGCATCCGTAATAATGTGTCAAAACAAGTTCAACTCGAAATCGACAATTGCGCATCCGCGTGTTGCAATTATGTTACCTAACCTTGGTGCAGACAAACAAGTGGAACGCCTTTGGGGTTTGTTAACACAACACAATGTTACCATTTCGAAGTGGGACTCAGACAGTTCAAGGTCTTCAACAGTAGCAAATGGTACTTAGAATTCCGAAAGATTTATTTCTGATAAAGAGGGGTGCATTTTGTCGTTCCAAGTAGAAATTCGTTTAATTTCCCATAACATAGCATAAAAAGATCTTTTTAAACTATAAAGAACCAGACCAAAATGCCAAGTGACAGGTGAGGGCTCACTTTACGCCGTTTCTTCTCGTGCTCGGTCATTTTGCCGGCTGCTTCCTCCCTAGCACGTTTCGCCCGCTCCTTCTTAATACGCTTGGCCAGAGCATGCAGCAATTCTTCCTTCCTTGCTTCTTCTCTTTCCTTCTCCTCAGCACGTTTGGCGGCCAGCTGTGCCTCCGCCTCCGCCTCCGCCTTTGCTGCCAGCTCCCGTGCCCGAGCCTCGCGCTCGGCCCTCAGACGACGCGCCTCTTCCTCCGCTGCTACAGCTGCAGCTTCTAACTGGACGCGTGCTGCTTTTCGTCGGCGCACAGAGAGGTCGGAAAGATGTTTGCTCCGATCGAAGTTTACCTGCGATGGAATCGAAAAACCATTTCTGGTAAAAAAACTGCGAATTCGGCGACAAACTCTTGCTGCGTCAATTTGCGGTGGATCAAAAAGTTCCTAACCTCAGGCGTTCCATTACTACTTTGTTAACGGAAAACCATGAATCATACAACCAATACCAACATTAAAGCGAGGCCTTCAACTGTGAGGCAATATCGAAGCAGTACCAACACTTCTAATTCCTAAAGAGAAACCATAAGTTTCCTAACAAGCCACATCGATCATGCATATTGAACGCTTGACAAAAATAGTGATGAGTTTTCATAAGGGTGATATTTGTACCTATAACCACGTACATAGAGATTGGAGTTGAGTCCCTTACATTCATACCTGAGAAATTACATCACAGCCTCAAATTAGTGGAACAAAATAACGCTCGAAAGAAACCCAATACACTCCTTTTGATTTAAATTTGTAATTATGACTAGGCAAAATACCTAGCTCTTAAATCAGAAATAGATAGTGAAGATAGGCGGTTTAGTTGGTTAATTAGATTGCAGAGGATCGAGATCGCCAAAATTCTGCCACCCAGCAACCCAAATAACCATCAAACTAATGAGGAAACGGGAACTCGCCGGCAAAGGCGTGAAAATAGTTAAATAAAGTGAGTTCATTTGTGAGGATCAGATGAATCACCTGCAAGAACGCCGCCTTTAATTACTAATCAACTAGCAAGCCAGGGGATGATCGACGAGCTGCCAACACGCGATCATAATAAAAGTGTTACTACCATCAGGCGTCGGTATTCAAGCAAAAAATGTCGCATGAGTTTCGGATCGTATTGGCCAAGTTCTACAACCGACCTAACCGCTACCACGAGCAGAGAAGTTTTGCGCATAATCAAAACCCCGCGTTCATCTTGCAGGTGGGAAACAGCAACACACCTTGTCTCAAACATATTTGAATAACATTAATGAGAAACGAACTCGTGTCGTCATATATGCAATCACGTAAACATATCCATCGTCTCTTGTGACTTGACTTCATATCGAAGTCATAAGAGCCGCATGAATGTGAGATGGCCACATCACTTGTTAAAAGTAGCTCGTGAAGATGCGTGACGACGACAGCCAACCAGAGGTGAGAAAAATCCGCAATCCCGATATTCCATCCATCAGCTAACCACTCAAGCAGTTTGGAAATGTGAATCTAGTGGTAATTTGCTGGCATATATTCACAAGTGTGAACTCGCAAAGTTCCGAATTAGCCGAATAAGGGTGCCCAAAAAATAAAGCCGTTAACCGAAGATTTATCCTCTTCATATAATCAAATCAACACCGTAACCAATAACTAATGGCAGAACTTGAGGACGAGCAATTAGCTCAATTTCGTTAATCCACCAATCGCTTGGTCGAAACAGTTTACAGTACCAGTGCAGCTACCTCTGCTAACGTATGGACGCGCGCATAGCTTCCTGCACTCTGTATTTATGGGTATGGCTAGGAAGGGTGAGGCATCAAGAAAACACTTTATCAGAGTTCAGCATCCAGGGAGACCCAGTGGTCGAGGCAACGTGTGAAATTACAGACCCGAAAGGCCTCATAATTTACGCACAAAAATATCCTGGCCACAATTCGAGCAGTCACTCCAATCCTATCAGTGAAATCGACCCTCACGTACCTACTTTCCCTCAAATTCATAGGCTTGAATTCTTATCGTAATTTGGAAATATGATTGGTCTAGCCCGTGCAGGAAAAGGAACCATCTGAAAAATCCCATCGATACGTCAATCAGCGGCCGAAATGGTCCCCATAAACTCATCGTACGCCTAGTAGCAGTCTGGCCTCGTGAAATGGTCAGACTTTCCGTTTGAAACAGGCGAAATAGGCGTAGGTCTTAGTTGAATTCAGGAGAAATATATGGCCTGTTGATAAGTCACTTTGCTGGACGAAAAGTTGCGATTTTATCGGTAAATGAACGCATAAGGAAAAAGTTGACGAAAAGGACAAACGAAACGACCTGGGAGACAACTGTTGAACTATGACATTCCAAGGCATACACCATAGTAATATAAGTGAAAGTTAATCTCACTTCATTCAATGAACTTATTTTTTAAAAAAAAACATTCCGCAAACAACGCTCTCGGGGAGAACAAACATAGTGAAAGGGAAACTATCCATAGGATGCGGACATTAAGGAGACTTGAAATATGAGTTAAATACGCAGAGGAGGCTCACCTTTATTTCGGCGGAAAAGAACTTCGGCGAATCCGCGTTGTTTTTATCGTTAGGAGCATATATTAGTTTCTTGCCTCTTAGAGCCTCCATGGCTGCTGCAAATCCCGCGTAGTCAGTATATTGAATAAAAACCGTAAAAGTTAGTGGGGAAGTAGAGTCGATAGAGGTGTGGGATTTTTCATCATAGAATAACGGTTTGATTGTTGAGGGAGCCATTTTACCAAAGCCGTCGTGACCATGGAAAGCGGATGATGAGACAGAGGCATCTGGCTCAGCAGAAAAAGTGTGGCCAAAGTCGCAGAGGAAAGTTCTGACACGGTCTGCTGAAAGACCCATTTTTGTCAAAAGTTGTGGGTTTTGACACGGATCCAGCATTGGGATATCGATGCGTCGAATTCTGCCGTATATCTAGAGCACGCTCACATTAATAAGGCCATGAAGAAGCGCAATAAGGCTCTATCAAGGTTAATTACCTTAAAAACTTCTTCGACAACTTCGGGATCCGGTTGGAATTTGGTGGGGCTGCTAGAGCGTGCAAACCAACGAACCGGCAATCTTGAAATGACGACAGTATCAGGGCGTTCACCTGGTACCAACTCGTTCATATCTTTTGCATCTCTAAAGAAAGCCTCCCAATCATGCTTTCGAGGACAATCAATTGGAGCGTCGCCAGCCCGAACTCGCAAAGTTTGAGGGAACCCACTAAGTTTTATTCGCTACCACAAAGATGGAACAAAAGTAAACAGAAAATTATTCTATGCGAAACCTATGCATTTTGAGACAATAGTTGCTAGAAACGAGGCTTAAACAATACCTGGCTATCAGCAGCTTTAATAACCCTTCTGACGTCAGCTCTCGAGTTGAGCTCAACAACAAAACGAACGAAGTCGACAGTTGCACCTGTCACTTTCATCTGAATAGGCGGCGAAAGAAGAGACGGGCAAAGCTGCCGCAGCTTTTCTGAAACTTCCCATGTGGATAAGCACCTGCCCTGTGCCCCAATACAACTTAAACCAGAAATTTGAACAGTTAAATGTACTTTACAAATTGGTTTTAGGTAAATATGATGTAAATCGCATAAAACCTCAATATCGCCTAGCTCATCGTGCTCATATTTAGCTTTACTTGTCATAACTCAAACTACGAATAAACTATCTATTGAACGATGACAGACTCAAAGGACAAACGACTGCAGCTAGAGGAGATCCGAAAAGCGCAACTGCCAACAGGCTTAAACAAAAGGTAAGGGATTGGATTTCGGCAAAAAAGTTGTGCGCATACCTGTGTGCTTTTTAACTTCCTTAAATTTACAACACAAATGGATTTCAGCCACAATAACTGCATAGCTAGGAGAAGAGGTGCAATGCACAAACTAAATGGCTTGCACACGAAAATTCTTGATTCTTAAACCTATTAACGAATTTATTGAGAGACTTGTATTAGATAAAAATAGCTACTTTTTCCACGTTGACGCAACAATAGTGAACCAACAAATCTCTACCATTTTGAATCTCAAAGGATTCTAAAATTTGTTCCCCGGAGTGTCTTTCATTATTCAGTGTATGATCGGCACCTAACAAAGTAGTTGTAACGTCCCGAGGCTGCCTTTACGGTAAAAGAAGGCGCAGTACTAGGGCAGAATATATATATCCTGGAAACAGAGGAATTGGGGGCTGTTGGCACGGCCCAAAGTTCGACAAACCGGTTCAGAATATGGCCACCCAATTGACCTAAACCGGTAGTTAAACAGACAAAGTACAACAAATGTGTTTGAGGATCTGTAATGCAAATGGAGTATACTACTGTAATACTTTGTTTGTTCGAACTACCGGTTTAGGTCACTTGGGTGGCCATCTTGTTCTAGCCGGTTGGTCAGCCTCCGGGTCGTGCCAACAGCCCCCAAGTCCTCTGTTTCCAGAATATATATATTCTGCCCTAGTACTGCGCCTTCTTTTACCTTAAAGGGAGCCTCGGGACGCTACATTGGTGGCAGCGGAAAGCGGACCCGACTTTGATAGATTTTATCCTACTCCATGCCGCTTCTGGCAAACGTCGGCGTTGTGAAAGAAGTACATGTGCTACGGAGGGGAAAACCTTTAGGGTCTCGTAACAGAAGGGTCGAGATCGACGTTCATCTTCGACATCTCCCTTGCCCTCGTGTTCGACAGGGAAGCTATTAACAATTGAAGCGACACTAGCTTTGACTCCAAACCCAGTGGAACTGCCAAGAGAGACCTGTGACGTTGTGGTCAAGCAACTTCTGTAAGCTCTCACTTTTTTTTCCTTGGGCGACTCGTCGTTCTTCGTCAAAGTGCGCATCCACAGATGTAGAATGTGCAGCACGCTATTCGACGGCATGGTTTTATGCTTTGCACGCTTGGACAGCATGCATTTTGTTCCTATGAGGCCCGACCGCCACATTTGCTCAGATTTCTACGATGCCCTGGCGTTTCTTCTACGGCATCAACGAAGCCTGGAATCGCAATATGTGTTGTGTGTGTCTCGACCCATTCGAAAACTTGGCTTCGTACCTCCATCTTTCATTGGACCACATTGTCGCGAGAGAGAACGGTCAAGGAGCGCGCATTTGCTGCACCGAGTGCTAGGCGGAATTGATGGCACTACAGGAATACATGCGTTGCGTTCGAATCTCGACGACTGGGACGGTTAGCTCGTGGGTGCTTCTCGCAGCACTGATTACGTTGTGATGGCTGATGCGACTGACACGGGAGGCTGACCAAGGGGAGCGTTGGGGACGACGCTCGAAAGAAGAGATGGGCTGTGTAGTACTTTGTTTGTTCGAACTACCGGTTTAGGTCACTTGGGTGGCCATATTCTGGGCCGGTTTGTCGACCTTTGGGCCGTGCCAACAGCCCTTAAGCCCTCTGTTTCCAGAATGCATGTATTCTGCCCTAGTACTGCGCCTTCTTTTATTGTAAAGGGAGCCTAGGACGCTACAACATTTACATCTTAAAACAGAATCACACATTTTGCGGTAAGAAATAGGTGCAGTGGAGCATGGACTACAGCAACACATTCCCCACTGATTTCGCCCTATCTAGCCTCCGCACTTGTTTACTGAACAGACAACCTAAATTAAATAATTACTGGCTTAACCAATTAAGAAGCTGTACTCTAATGCGTTGATAATTTGCTTAGTTCTCGGCTTCATTTGCAATCACCTGGAAGGCCATTTTGCCTTCGTTGAAGTGGCTAACTCCCAAGTTTTGCTAGTAGCAGCAGCACATTTATTTCGCCAAAGGTGTAAATCATGCCCTAGCATTACGTCTTCCTTTGTCCTTTGGAATGTGGGTGGGCACTAGAGTCTACGTTTAGCGGAAAGGGTGTAAATCTCATTTCTACTTCAGGTTTAGCTTCTTAACACTTACTTGAAACTAAATGTAGGAATAATACCAGGCCAGAATATATGCTTCCAGCAAACTGAGAGATCGAGGTCTCTGGCATGGAACGGAGGACATCTTACACAACTACAGTAGTATGGCCACCCAATGGCTGCAGCTAAAACGAGCAGCCAAACAAACGAAGTGTTTACATTAGGTAATCAGTGAACTCTCATCGAAAGAAAATTGTAGTCGGACTTCTGCAACACTCCTGAAAAAATTATTCACTAATTTAGTGCATATGTGGGAAGCTGATACAAGCTCTAACGGCCACGTTGCGAAGTGTGAACATCATTGTAGTACTTCTTTTGTTCGAACTGCCGGTTCCGGTCACTGGGGTGGTCATATTGTACTAGCCGGTTGGCCGGCCCCTGGGTCGTGCCAACAGCTCCAAGCCCTCTGGTTCCAGAATATATGTTCTGCTTTGGTAACACGCCTTCTCTTACCTTAAAGGAAGTCTCGGAATGCTACAATCATCGTCGAAGACTTGAGTGTCTACGCATTTAAGCACACAGGCAGGCAAAACAACACCTTAGAGCCTATAAGTACAAGTAGCAGAGTCGCATAAAGGACAAATATTACTACCAATCTAGAAGCAATACAAGGTTTTAAAGACCAGCGAAAGTCTTTTACACATTTTAAGTTATGTGTTTGCATTGGAAATATAATGCGAATTATTTATAGAATTTAGCATTAGACATAGAACTCGCTAGGCCAAAGCACTAAATGCATGTTGGAACAATAGTCTAATGCAATCCACTCCTTATTTTTAGGCACAAAGCTTTTCATTTAAAATATCATGCGATATTCATTTTGATTTTGTTTTAACATACAAATGAAACGGCGGGTCCCTCAATTTGCCCCTGAGTGTTGCCACTCTGAGGTTGCGGGTGTTATGCTTCGTTCGTAACTGTATTTATCTTTATCCAATCTAAAATACTAAAATGCCCCCTGACATTATTTTTCGACCCGCTTTGGTAATGTCTTACACCTAGTTATCAGTGTCTAGTACCTCGGTTCTGTGCCATTTGAGGCTGATAGGTTCTCGCGTGCTGCTTTTGTTCGGAACAAGTTAGAAGTCCTCCAGGTACGATTGCAGCATGTTTAGATTTGTTTTTTAGGAGTTTTCATTCTTTAAACCCGTTATGCTTTGTATATCGACATCTGGAGTGAAAGTTTGTGATCCCGATTGCAAGGTATTCAATTTGTTACCAATAACTGGTAGACTATCTACATGGCCCATGCCTTGCGCCGCATTTCCTACGCTACTTGCGATCCGCATTCCTCGAAGTTTGCTTTTTTAGCTCGCGAAGCGAATAGTGAGACACCTTGCCAATATTGCCATATCTTTGCTACGGAGACACAGTATCAGGTGTGTCCAGATTTGTTCTTTTTATCTTCATGCATCCTTCTGGCTCCTAATCCTTCATTATCATTAAAGGCACTTTTTCGTATCAAGTTCTGCTTCTCTTTATCCATTTTTTAAAATTATCTCAAGGACTTGGCTTGGCTGGCTGTTCTTGGTGCATTGGCTATCAGGGGTTTGCTTTTGTACTCGTTGGGGCCTCTTTAGGATTTCCAATTTTTTATCCCATTCCTTTACTGTTAGCACAAAATGGGTGGAAATGCAGCAAATATTTCAGCCGTGGCGCATAAATATCACTTAATAAAATATTTTGTGATTTTCTCTAGTAAGGAACGGTCTATGCTCTAGTTTTTCAAGGTTGCTTTAGCTGTTTGTGTTTTGCTGATGTCTTAAGTCCAATTCTTCACTTTGCATCTGTAAGGTGACTTCGTCTTTCTGCTCACCGATAATGATTGTGCTTTTCTGATTTCGCGTCACTTTTTCTAAACTTACATTTAAAATGTTTTTGCCACTCTGCCAGATGGTTTAACTACTTTTAATCCTTCTTACTCTTTTCCATTCCTCGCGACTTTGGGTCGCCTAAATAGCCGGTCTTTCCTCATCTAATTTAATTTCTTTCTCGTAGTCCAAATTTCATGCTCTGATTGTTACAAACAAATAATTTTTGTAGCTGCCATATGTAGGATGTCTCTGGCGCCTATTGGCTACCTGCAGAGTGCAGACTTGGTCACTGTGGTGGGTGAAAGCATGTCTTAGAGCGTGGATGGAGTGGGTATGAGGTGGTGATGCGCCAAACAATTTTTTGCTCCTCCGTCAGCCTCCCGAAGGGAAGTTTAGCTTTCACCAGCTTCCAATTATTGCTTGGTAACTCATAAAGGGGATCGCGGCTGAGGAAATAAGAATTAATACATTCTTCCTTCCTTGCCTTTCACTTGGCCCAGTTGGGCTATGAGTCGATACAATGTGACATGATAATAGGTTTGATTCTACGAGCTTTCGGTCTTGGAATCCCTTTTTTAACAGTGTCGGTAGAAGGAAGGAGATGGCTTTGTGCTTTTGCGAAACAGCAGTTACAAGGTATTGCGTCACACTTCTTGTTAGTGTTGACAGCCTTCCTATGTCTGTTGCTGTCCTACGGGCTTTGAGCTTCGTAAAATGATGTGTAGCCTATATTTAAAATAGCATCCGAATTTCTTAGCGTTTTAAGGTATTCTGCTTACGTGAGTTGGTTGCTAAATTCCATTCTCCTTCATCTATTTGTAACCTCTGATTAAGGGATGGATTACTGACTTAAAATCAAGATGTGCATCCATTGGTCGGGTCTATATGTGCATCTTCCTTTTTGAAAAGTGTGGCTTCCCAATAGGGTGCGTTTTTTATGTGCCGGTACTGCCTTTCCGTGGGCTGAGGCATAGGGCTGTTTTCCCCTCCTCCTTCCCGTTGTCCGTTGCATTTTCAAACCTATGTGGGATTTACACTGTTTCGGAATGCACGTGCTTGTTAAGCTAAGGTGAATAGTCTGACCGCCGTCTTGCCCTTTCTTCCTGTGGCTCTGTTACTTTTCCTGGTCTAAACTGGGGTTCCCGCTGTCTCGTCGCTTTACAATCAATTGTTTAGTCCTTGCTTTAAGCATTTTTGCGGTGACTTATCGGTTTTAAGCTATGCTTTCTTATTCTTACTAATACCAGCTTTAGTAACGCAAGTTGTCTATCGGTTTAGTTTTTGGTAGGTTAATGCTACAGAATTATAGCAGAGTTTGGCAGGTCTTTCAGGAACAGGTGGTTTGAAAAATCCTAGTCTGCTTTGCCGACATGCGTATGTGCCTTAGAGATGATTCATTGCCCAATCTGTTTGACATTTACCTCTTTTTCATCTAATGACCACGTTTGATGTCGTTAGATGTTCATACTATTTTCACCGCTTCGGATGTAAATGTAATTCCTCCACAATTGTTATGCTTTACCATATTCCTCTTTTCTCGTTTTAATGCGCGTCCGCGTTGCCATTCAAGTAAGTAGAACCTGCGGTGATTATTTTTAAACAACTTTTTCATAGTTCATTTCTGCGGTGGAATTTCTTCCTGGTATATAGAAGTTAACTGACAAATTTTCGGTTCATTGTCAGTTGACACCAGCTTGCGTTCTTATATATTAGTTGCAAATAAGGGTACATAACTCGTCCTCTAGGGTTTTTGCATTCTGTCTGCATTTTCACTCTACGCTTGATTTTGCTCACTCTTTTCTTATTCCTCACACAGCAAGGAAAATGTTAATTTCATCCGGTGAATCCCTCTTCACAATGGTAGTGTTGTGAACTTACTCGCGTGTTGATATCCACATTCCCCTTCTTACCTCAACCACATTTGATTCTGCATCCCCTGTAACAGCACCGTTTTGACATTTTCATCTGGTCTTTTAGTTTACACGCAGTGTCGATGTGGCTGTAGTCAGGTGGGAAGTTTGCACACCATTACCGTCATTATCACCACCTTCCCTTGTCCGAAATCCACCCTTGCTTTCTCTTTTTAGGATCGTTGCTTCAGTGCATGATAAGTTTCCTTGCAAAAATAAATTCTTTTATGCATTCCTTGCACAACGAATGGTGGTTTACGTTCCGGTGTTCGACTGATATTCAACATTGTGACATTTCGACTGTTATTACGGTCCATCTTGAGTGTCCTATATCAATATGATAGTAATATGGGAATCCTAGTATCACCTTCAGTAGTTAGCATTTTCTACACGGTTTCGTTGTTGTGGGAACAAACTATCGGCTGAACCGGATGAACTTATTGTTTCCTCAAAGGAGCGAAAATTCCTAAGCAATCTAGTCCGTAGTTAGTTGTAACAAATGTTGCAAGCTGTCAAAAACGATACGACATGTAAGATGTCCTTTGTCTGGAGCTGTTACTTTAAATAGTCGAATCTTATGCACTTCCCAAAAGTTTTGGGCAACTTGTCTCACATGCGAACAGCAGAGCATCTGAGCTGTGGTCGTCGATTTCATTTGGGACGGCTTACAAACTTGCGAATCCGAAATGGATGCATATGTGTCTAAAGTGCCGTTCCAAGCTTACCACTTCTTAGAGTTGAACCCCTTGTTTGGTGTTACAATGAAACAAAGACATCCTGTTGGTCTCATTTCTTCCCTTGTTGAGGCTAACCTTTTCAGAACTTTGCCTCACATAAATTAAAGGCATTTTGGCCCTGTCTTCCGATGAAGGTTCAGTGGTGCTACACTAAATTACAAGAATAATAAGATGTGCACCATATGATTGACTGAATACCAATGTGGGACTAGATGCTTGAGCATTATGGGTTGCGCTGTAGCCATTTGTGGACAGCAAATGTCGGTACGCCCAAACTGCTAACTTGAGTAGGCTTGATAGAATCGTTAGAAAAAGTCCCTTCAATATACACATTGCACTTTTACAGATGTAGAGGTGGTCGCATTAATTTGCACCGTTTGGAAGGTGTGCTTGCCTGTTGCATTACATCCAAGATACTTTTGAACATGTTGGTGTCGGTGAGTATTATACACATTAGGCATTGTATCAGCGTTGGACAGTCTGATGCAGATTGAAGACCAAAAGATTGCCACGCCACATTTGTCAGGAAGGGTATCAATAGTAATTAATGCAAATCTTATAGCATTATCGAGGTTATGCTGCATCTATTGAAGAGTTTATTTTCATAAAAGTAGGATTTAAAACACAAATTCCGTGTGGATTTATGCGCATCCAGGACCGTTCTTCGCCTACCATTCCTTAGCGTGAGGCCCGGTTAATGTAAATAGCAAACACAGCTTTTTGTGCTGAAAAAAGGGATAGATTACCAGTCGGGTAATGTTTTAACTTCATTCATTGCAGTGAATTCAACTATGCTACTCAGTAAAAGCTTAGTGAAACTCTTAAAATGGAATCAGGAACTTGCTTTTTGTTGTTCCACTACCGATGAGGATATGCTGACGTTGCATAGGACTGATCTTCTGTTACGCCACTTTGAAAGATTCAAATTATTCCTAGAACTGCAGCTATCAATAAGCAACATGATCAAAAGCATGGCATTTTGGCGCAGATTTTTGTTAACGGTGCACTAAAAGATTTTTCCAAACCTGGGTACCAAAAAACGATTGAGGGTCTCCTTGACTTGGTTCCACCCACAGGCAGAGGAGTTGAATGCAATCATTGGTGATGCATTTAAGTTGGCCTACGCAAAGCAGCGTATGCCTCAGCAGCATCAGGGTTCGACGGATATCCAGCTGCCGGCGCTCTCCAGTCTCCATCCTGTAGAATTGCTGCTTCCATTACCACCTAAACAGACTGTGGAGGAGTCCACCACCCCTCCGCTCCAAATCCCCCCACCGCCACCCACTAGTCCTCCACCGCCGCCCCGTTTCTCAGCTAACTCGCCCTCTCCCATCTTTCATGAAAGAGGACTGGGGGAGAAGCAGGGTCAGGAGGCCCATTGTAATGGGTGAGTTCCTTCTCTCTTCATTTTCCTTAAAAAGTTCGCGTTGTTGATGGCAGTGGAGAAATTCCATCTAAGTACATTAACGAGATTCTGATGTCCTTAGTTTTGTTCGACATTTGTTTGTGGTAGCGTTTCAGCAAGCTCTGAGTTGGTCGGATTTTTTCCTCTCTCTTTTCCTCATCCCTGGGAGGCGGCATCTTTGTAGGTTGCAATTTTTCGCTACCAACAATTCATTCCCATTATATGTTGCTCGTTTTGAGGTCGCGAAATTATGTCTCCATTGAGAATCGCCGTCTGATGGTAGCGATGACATCATTTGGGATTTTCATGGATGCGTAACTAAAGCCGTATTTTCGATACTGTTGTGGCTTCTGAGTCCTTTATAGAAACTTTGTGGGATACTTTAGTTGAAGAGTAACTTTATAATCTGTGAGAAATTCTGGTGGACTGGCAATGGGAATGTCCGGGGCAGGACTCGGAGACAGCAAAGGCCATGTAATTTAACAGACAATGTACAAAAATGTCATGCTTCCGCCAATTTCCTATCTATGGGTCGTTCATTGGAGGTAGACTTGAACACTTCCGTCACATCGGTTATGCATCCGGTCCCAGTAAAATTTCCCTATTTGGCGAATTGTAATTCCGCCAATCATTTTCGAATTCTTCGGCACCCACCGAATTTCCGTCCGCGGCACAAAATTTGTGCCCTTATTTTGCATCGAATAGTAGGTCTTGAAGGGGATCCAATCGCTGTTGTTTGTATTGAAGTTAGCAGTGGTGTCATTTAGAACTGTCGGATTTTCAGTTGCCATTATGTTTGAGCAAACTCGAGATTCTTCGTCAAGGGTGGTAATTTTGATTCATCCCCTTTTATGTGTGCATACTTCAAATGTGATTAAGTATGTTATAGCGTCCCGAGACTTTCCTTAAGGTAAAAGAAGGCATAGTACTAGGGCAGAATATATATTCTGGAACCAGAGAGCTTGGGGGTTGTTGGCACGGCCCGGAGGCTGGCCAACCGGCTAGTACAATATGACCACCCAAGTGGCCGAAGTCGGTAGTTCGAACAAGCAAAGCATTACAATGTAAGCGTTGAGATGATGTTTCAGTGTCAATCAAATTATGCTCTCAGGCTGAATTCATGCTTCTAACCAACTTCTTCTGTGTGATGTTACGATAAAAGATGAGTTCTTCTGTATCAGGATACTGTTCTCTTTGGTTAAACATTCAATGATGCTTAATTTTTCTCACTTTTAGGATCACGTCAGAATCGTCTTTCTTGGCACGTTTAATTGCTCAAAAAAACGGCAAAGTTTTTGCGGCCCAAAGGTGGATGTGTTAATGGCTGTGTAACTAGATTTCTAGGCATTTTCAAATGTCAAATTTCGAACCTCCGCCATTGTTGGCATTATTTTGCCTGTTTAAGAAGTCAGCTATCAAAGTTAGATTTTTTAGGCCCTTTTAATGAACCAACTAAAATTGCGCCTTTTCTTGGAAGTTTTGCTGTGCCTTTAATAGTACGACTTTGTAGCCTTCCATTTCAGACACGTGCTTGTGTGTCTATGTTTTGCCCTTTTTCCACGCGCCTTCTCACCAACTCTTAGTCCTTTATTCTCACAGAGCGCTTGCCACCCATTGTATTTGTATTTAATCAGTTCTTTTTTTGCCGAAGGCCGTTTTAAAGTCAAATTCGCATGATGTGCTTACATTAACTGTTGTTCGGCTCTTCACTTGGGCTTGTCGTGGCACCACAACAACTCCCAGTGCGTTAGAATATGCATGTGTCACTTTGAAGTCAGATTGCACTTTGAGAAAATGCAAAATTCTTGTAATTAATCTCGCTTTAGTCTAAGATACGGTGATCCGTTTTATGCTAGTGTATGCTCTATCGCAGTTTCAGACTCATGAATTGGTTCTACAACTATCTTATTTCAACTTTTATCATCTACGTAGTTTTTTTTAAACTGCGAAAAGGGTGCTGAAAACTCATGTTTGCATCGTGTAATACTTGAGCTATGTTTCATGGCTTTGTCGTTACTCCTTCCTTTCCCTAAAGCTTAGCGTTTCTAATGCGCTCGAGGATTATGCTCCCCCTTCCCCTCCCAACTTCCGAACCTGTTTTAAAACTTCCTTTACGCTATTGTTTGTGGCCAAGCTGCTCATTTTTCTTTCTAATCATGCGTAGTTCTCAATTCTCACTGGTGCCGGTGTGCTGTTGCGATTGGCAGTTAAGCATAGCTTAGTAGTATCCGAGTTTTCCCCCAGTATCCCTAGTATAAGCAAAGAAAGACCATATCCCACCAAAAAGAGCCTGCGTAATCTGGTTTGAAATTAAAATGCATCACTACAGCAGTTCGCAATCTGCGTATCCTCCCCTAGTTAACATGACCTGCATTTTTTTGTGGAAGATCAAGGGACGATCATTGGTTGCATCACCCCAATGTTGTGTTTGTGCACAAATGCACCTCCAAACTACGCGAAGGGACGGATGTGTTCGTAGAATCATCGCACTCACCTCTCTTCCCCTCTAAATGACTCACCTGCAACTTTTGGTTTATTATTTTTTGGTGTAGGTGGAAATGTTTTCTGGACGTGTCTAGACTAGTCTCCACTCCTCCTTTTTTTATTGAGTGATGAAGGCGGCGACAGGTGCTGCGTATGTGTATCAAATAACACCAATTTCGCCGGTCACCCTTACCGCATTGATAGTGAGCCAGCAGCGCGTTCTATGCTTATGGGATTATGGCTCCAAATCCCATAAGTCCAATATATACTTTTTGAAATTTACTTTAACATCCCGCTCCGGCTGGCTTAATGAGCAGTTTCGACTTTTCCTCGTGTAGCACTGCTACCAAATGCATGATACCCCGATTTTTTGTCCAAAGCTTGAGTTGCAAATATTTGTCTTGTGCTCTTTATCAGTTTAGGATAGTTGGTTGAACCTAGTTGCGTCGTGCGTAACAAAGGTGTTATTTGATTTTGAGCATGCAGTTGACCACACTATTGGTCAATTTAATAGTGCAGCCTTTGGTCACATTAATAACACAAGGTAAACATTTAACTCGTGGCGGCCGATTTTCTTTTGATCCTTCTTAAGATTCATATGCTATTTATCTTAGAGTGCACACTTCTCTGTACATGTGTTCAAGTGTTATTGTGCGCTTTATGGTTCAATTTAAATATAAACATGCTTATATTGAAACGGGATGGACGTCGGATTGTGCAATCTGTATACCTTGTCACGTTTGCTGTCATCCCAAGTCCTCCTCTTCACTTTTGGTATTGGAGGGGATTGGCCTCTCCCTATGGAGTTATTTATGCTAACCCCCGCGTTGAGGTTGCATAACTGTCCCCACCTCTTGGCCACGATGGCCTTGAGTGGAAGACGCATACTGAAGGAGGGATGATATAAATTATAAGATAATATCCGGCTACACAGTGAGCCTCCAAAAATAATTAGATTGATCGGGTTGAGGGTGAGGATATGCCTTTATTAGCATAAACTGCTTAAACATTGGACCGATAGTTGAGATTTCGTTGCTCAAAAATAAATCGGATCAAACAGGCTAATTTACATGCTTGTATGCTAACGATAGTTTCTTGTAGTCGGGAGCTTAATCATCCTTTATGACACAATTTATTGCAACCAGTTATCACAAACTGCTCTGTTTTCGTTGTGTCAAAATTGCATAGGAAAAGATGAGCGTCGCATACATGTGGCACTGCTGGTGGGTGTGTTGAAGCAGACCAGACATCGCTTTTCAACTTGTTAGTTCATTCAAACGCTGTCAATTCTCTCAGTCACAAGGTGCTTCATCCTCCTCCATAATTTTGGATTGAAGAGGGAGGGGAGAGGGTATTTTATAAACCGTGCCTTTTGTAAAGAAGTTATCTCCAATGGACGAAAATTGAAAAAAAAGGGGGTGCATAGCGTTTCGTGAGTTTACAAGTGTATGCGCATGTATCTCGTGCTTTTGCTGTCATTCACATTTGTTCATTCGCCGGACTTCCTTTTTCGTTATTGCATGGAAGACGATATTTAGGTTGCATTTCAGCATTTACTCTTAGTTCATATTGCTTCACTCTTTTCCATCTGCTCTCCCTCTCTGCGCTTCGGGGATACCCACAGCTTGCATTCCATTGGATCATCTGCTAGGTATGATTATATTCGACTCAAATCCTTTTCATCAGGGATAGTTTATTGTAGAAAGATGCCTTTTGAATTTATCAGGTCAACTAGCGGCATAAAATTAACGTAATAGTGGCTAAAATACCGGTGCCATCGATAATGTTTTGGAGCGCGGTGATTCTCCTGTTTCCATGCTCTTTACAAAGTTTTCGCTGATATCTATCGACATTCCATGCATCAAAACTCTTCCTTTTCCTAATGAATCTCCATGCGTTGCGCGAATTGTTTCGCTCCGCTCGCGTTACCTACTGCATTATTTTGCACCACTTTTCCACCTTGATCAAACTTCCAGTCTTAAACGTTGATCATTGTACAGGCAATAACCTGGTTCTACTTAAGACAATTCCTCGATTCGATGTCACCTAATAGGGCTGCTCTCGTTTGATTCAGTATCGTGTAACTTTATCTCCGTCTCATTACCTTAGTGTTTTCATTCCGTAGTTGTCACTTTGAGCCGTGTAAAATTGACATCTTCCAGGATCAAGAGGGTCTCGTGAGCACTAACTTAGATCAAAAATTGGTAGTCGAAATAAACTGCGTCTTGCTGTTTGCTAATGAGCCCTTGTTTTGGATTGAAAGTACTTCCGCTTCGACTTTATTTACTGCCTTGGTCTAATCAAACTGTCAGCAAGGCATTTTATTTATCTTGCTATTTATAGCCTGGTAGAAAAGAACGCTAGCAGCAGTCTCGTGTAACTTGAATAAAAAATTTGTCAGCTTTTTTGATCATAGCGCTTCGCACAAAATGGATGTAGGAGGGATCATACTACTTCATTACAAGCAAACGCATATGTGGGGAGGTCGGGAAGGCACCGTCGGTCGCGGCGCCATATGGAAAGCATGATGGACTTGCTAGATACCTGTTGTGCTATTTGGATCATTTCCCAAATAAACACTGCCATGCACATCTTCTGTTGTCCCGGTCACTTTGGAACACTACCGACACGCATACGTGGCGGGTTGCGGCTTTTATTCTTATCATTGCACACGATTTGCAATCTGCATCCTCTACTTCGCTATGAGCCTTAAACACCTATTTGTACCTGGTCTGAACCTTAAACTTTGAATGAAACACATCTTCATCCCTATGCGTGTGTTATTTTTCCGTTGACTTTGCCTCTCAAACTGAGTCGATTGCCGCTATCCGTCCTCCTTTCATCTCGCTTTGCATTTACTTTATGCTAGGAATCATTCAATGGTCGGAGAATGTTTAGTACTGCTTCAGTAGTTAGATTTCTCGAATTTCGCTTTCACATATTTTTTAATCTCAATCTGGTCTAATATTCGAAGGCCTTTGCCCTCAGCATAGCATGTATGTGGTGTGATATTTGTCATTTTATGATATTAGGTTGCGCCAAATCGTGTGTCGCAAACAGACTGCTTCAACGGAAAGTCAAAATAACGTCTGAATTCTTTTTTATTTCATTTGAAAACTTTTCCTTTTTTCGGATTTTGAGCTGCATGAATTTAGGTGGGCCATATCTTTTGCGGGGGTTAGTGGTTAATTTAAATGAGGTGATTTGGTACCTCTGAAACGAAATCCTAGGGCAATCGCAAAGGTCCACTTTGTTCGAGGCGATTCATTTGCATATCCTCTTGCCTTCCACTAACATATAATAGAATTTAATTAGAATCATATGTTTATGCTCGTTGGCGATGAATTTGGACATGGGGAGTTGGGAGTTCGCTTTTGTCTGAATTAGGTCTGCAAAATAACAACAGCATGTTTTGCATGCATTTGCGTGCCAATGTAAGTACTTTAATTAAATGCCTTCAGCCTGGTATTTCCGAGGTAAACACTGATGTTCCAAGCTTATGCCCTACTCTCTTGCCTCCTATTTGAGCAAACTGAGTGGAATTTTTGTTCCACACTTTCTCTGTTTGAAACCCGACCCAGGAAGTGAGGACTACTTGTTGAAGTCCACCAAATTATTGTTCCCCACTTTGCCCCAGTACAATCAATCTTAACCTGACGTTATGAGGGATGAGGAAATGTAAAGCATTCTACTGTTTCTCTGCGCTTGTTTCTCTGTTTTATTCCGTTTCCTCTTGTTCAGTCAACCCACTTTCTCTTGGAGTAGCCATCATGAGTTACAGGTTTTTGCCCCATTTTTTGCTCTTTTCCTCTCCTTCTCATTAAAGTGTTCACTTACCAAAACACATGTATGCTCGTGTCCCTCTTTTCTGTTTGCCTGGGTTCTACACCAGCGTTTCAAAGGTTCGCAATTCCTCACTATATGGTGCACACTTAATATCTAATTGCAATCTTTACTAATTATCATTCTTTTGGATTCGTAACTTTTCCTTTGCCAACGGAAAGCATTTTAACGTATTTTGGTGGTGAATTGGTGATGTGACTAACTTACAATCCTTTTGTTTGCATAATTACTATTTCTGCTTCCTTAAAGCCCATGAAAGGAATTCCATTAGCGCTTAATTCTGACCAATAAATCAGGTGCTCAGTTGTTGTTGGTCGCCCTAGGGAGGCACACTTGAACGGTCTCCAGTCTTCTGTAAAAATGTGCACAATGCATCGTTTGTTTTCTCACTGATCTGAACAACTGTTACTAGTACATTCAATGCACGTGTTTAGTCCTTTGTCTAAGACCTGTGCGTTTTTGATAATAAATTGTTGACCATTTTTCACAGACGCCTCTGACGTCATATGGTTGTAGGACTTGTGCCTGTAGGGGTGTGCTTTGTAGTTTTTTGATGTAATTTTAGACAGTAGAAGCGTACGACCATGTGTTGTGCACTGCGAGGCATCACAGGACTAACTCGCTTGCCTTACAACAAAAGTGTAATCTTCATATCAAAGCTGACAATTGCTTTTCCGTCGTCTTGTCTCGGCGAGTCATTAGTGATCCACCTGCGACAGTCGCTTGATGATGCATAATACAGACTGTTCCCACCCTGTCGCTTGCCCTCCTTTGTTATTGATATCTCTGAATGCAGACCAATAAAAGTAAGGGGCACGGTCTATGTAGCAATTGCTGCAATTTAAGCACGAATCAACGAACTTCCGGTATCATTGTCAGACCTGGTTATGATCTTGCAATGCTATGCACATTAATAAAGTGGTTCACGAATTGTTGCACTTGGCCTAAACTCCTTTATCGCCCCTTCATTCTACTCGACTCTTTGTATTTAGTTAGGCAAGTGTGTTTTAAATTTTCTGTGCCTTTATGGTAATCACAATCGTTCACATTTAGGAAGCATATTCCATGCAATATGCCTGTTCGTTCGATTGTGCCTCTGTTTACTTGTAGATGGGTGAGTAAACTGAATTCCAACTTCAAATTGAGGTTAGGAATCACATTTGTAGTTTGTGATGTTGGTCGATGGGGAAGTGGTATTTCACTCTTTACCACTCCTCTTCCCCCCTCCCTCAACTTAGTTGAAATCGGAATAGGAAAAATTTGGTGAAACATTGTCCTATCTTAAGGTAGGTAGACGATTCTCTATTATTGCCATTTCACATTTTTCAGCCTGACTTCTCCCTCACATGCGTAAATTTAGCACCTACGCTTCCATCGGCTTTTCTTCTATCTTCACTTTGTTCTTACCGAATTTTTCTTACGAATTTGTTGCCAATATTTGCTATTTAGTTACTATTATCAAGGTTGGACACAGATTTTGTAAGTACTGCTTGGTTGTTCAATCTACCATTAATTTTTAAACAAATCCCGCCTTCCGTTTGAAGAAATCCCTCGGTATTTGCGCCTTACTTCCCTTCACTCTATCCGTATCGTGCGATGCTGGCCTAAAGGGAAGCGGCATCTTGATCTTCAACAGTGAATTTACCCAGCCTCCACGCCCATTGATCTTTCTAATGCAATAGTGCACTTGAAAGTTCCAGTTTTTAAAATTTTTTTCATCTCTGGGCAAATGTTTATGTTTACCTGCACAAAAGTGAGGCGACTTGCTTATGGCCATTTATTTTCAGGCTCACATTTGCCCCTGAAGTTGCAATTTTGTCTTAAAAGTGTCCTTTTATCATTCACCAAATTGTGTCATTACGATAAGCGATAATTTGCTATGGAGGTATTATAGCGTACATCAAATGGACACTACTTAAGAGGATGAAAGACTACGATAATCCACTTTTAACTAACAGTGGTTTTCGTAATAAGACTAACACACTTGCGTTTCCGTAATAACTGCTTAGCGTACTCATTGTTTAATGTATGTCAATTTTGAGCCGCTCAATAGTCATGATTCTTGACTCAAGCATCTTATGTAAATCACAGATATCTCACTAACAACGAAACACAATGTCACACACATTTGGGCTTTAAGTAGGTGTCAAAAATTAGAGATGGCATAAAGGCATCAAGAAAGCAATTAAAACCATGAAAACTGTCTGTTTTGGGCCACTTAACCCTAGGTGCTGCTAAACTTCCCACAGTGCAGAATTCAAATTCTTTCTCCAAATGCATTTAAAAGGACACTCCTTCTAAACCTCCAAAGGCCGATGATGGAATTTCTCTCACTGTATTATCTGTCTTCAGGCAATTTTCATGTCGTTTAAAATCCATAATAGGATGGGGTTTGGCTTGTTTAAGTCTCACTTTCGTAATTGTCCTATTTTTACCATGCTTTAAAATTTCAAATGCAAGTTCTGTGAAAGCGGGTTGGTGATTTGGATGTCTACTTCGTGATGCCAAAAGCGGAAACAGCGGGGTAGAAAAAAGATGAGCATTGGCTTTTGAGGATTAAAGCTCCCTCTCAAACAAGCAATAGTGATTTGGATAGGATATTTAGTAGTTACTTGGTTGTGAAGGGAAAAGCACCCACCTAGTCACCGAATCACCAGCATTCACGACTAACTAAATGTGATATCTGACTAAATTCACTTTGACCTTTCAACAGCAATCCCCGTCACGTGTCATCCTGCCTTCGTCGGCATTGGTTACAGGAGGAGGCGGGGGAAGGTGTGGGAGGGAGTGAGCGGGAGGTGAATGAGGCAGCCATGGCAGGTGTTAGTGGACAGAGCAGCGTGACAGCCCGACAACGCGCTTTTTCGGACCCTAGGGCTCCGTGTCCTCACCTCTTGCAACATCAACAGCACAACCAGCATCAGCAGAAGAATCCGCTGCGGCACCACCCACCACCAGCACGTCATTCTGTCGCCTTCTTCGACGCGCCCTCCCCCGTCTCCCCCAAGTTCTCCGCCCTCCAATCTCCACCTCCACAGACGCCCTCTCCACCTCTCCCCATCTCTCCAATCTCCGTCAAGGACAAGTATCGGGCCATTTTTGACCTTCCTCTTGGTGCGTTCCCCGCTCTGTCTCCTCTGGCTGTAATTAATCCATTACGGGATCCCGTCTTCGGACCTTAGTTTTGTGCTGAATCTCCAATGGTTCCATGTGCTAGATTTACTTAGTCAGGCAAACCTATCAGTGGTAGGTTTAGTTCCTCAGCCTACGGTCTTACAAAATGACTTCAAAAATGTACTTTCCTACAATATGTAGAGTACCGATGCTCGTCCACGTCCTATTTTATGTTTTCTCATGCTTTTTTGATTGGTTACAATTTTGTATCTTTTTTTGCCTCAAGAATTATTCACTTTTCAGTGGGTACTTTCCTGTACTTTTTGTGGTACTATGCTAACATTTTAAGCAGTAGTTTGGGGCCAACACGTAGCAACTTCTTCAAGCTCTTTTGATTATACTTCTTTGCCAATACGCCTTTAGAAATAAGCAATGACATGGTCTTCCACATGGCGTGCATTTTCTTGTTGACGTACTAACAATGCATTATTTCAAAGGTTTGGCTTTTCTAACTCGAATTTCACAAGCATGCTTTTGGAAGTAATCTATACTTAGTCACTGACTGATTTTATGCTCGAGCTCTGATTGCTTTTTTGGTCGTGGCTTTGTGAAAATGCACTCAGAAATGGACCATACTTTGATTGGTGATTCACGTACTATCTTTGTTTGATTAGGTGAGATTTTATCCATATCTTGCCAATAGGATGTCTTTTTTTTATTTTTTCGATGAAGTTTTTCCTGTTTTAGGTGCTATTGACAGGTCTTCTATTATGTCTCGGAGACTATTCCAGCACTGTATGTTTTAAATAAACCGTTGAATAGGGCCAATATGTAGTCATTTAAACTGCTCCTTTTTCAGTTAGTGTCTTTGGATGCATTCTTGCAGTAAATTAGCATTGCTACACTACCGCTCTGTACTCTTCTTTGGATACAATTTCGAGCATCAGTACTCTTGAAACGAAGCCATGACTAGGTTAATTCTGCGGCGAGCAGTTCAGTGGTGTTGTCATAATGGTACATTGGTTACATTTTTGTAAATATACTTCCTAATACAATACTGGTTGGGACACCCTTCACTATCCATCCGCCAGGTTTGATTTACGTGCTTCTATGCCGCTACTGTCACTTCGATTCTATCAGTTCACTTTTTTAAAAAAAGGAGGTAATTAGATTCTCCCTATGATGGGCTCCACGACATAATATTGGGCGTTCCCTTTGAAAAAGTGGTTATCATAGTCAAAACGTGAGCATCTCAATTCAACCCTCTTTCGTTGAGGATTTGTGAAGCCATAAATTGGAAAGTTCCTCTGTGCCAAACTGCTTACCGTCTGTGATGCTGCTAAAGGGTCAAATAATGTTCCGCCTTCCTAAGGGAATTGCGCAAAATGAAACTACCTAGACCAAAAATAAAAATTGTTCGAGGTTATCACTGGTGAAGAATAATCGCCGCCATGATCGCGGCCGTCTATTCGTGTAGCAATTCGTAAACCGTACTTCGCGATGTGAAGCTGTAAAAACTGCTCAATTCTCTCCGGAATCAGATCGGATAGCTTCTTTCACTAATTGGATGCTTCGATTATTCTCTGTTCTGTTCTTGCCTGGAAACCGCTCTCCACTGGCATCACAAACTCGACACAGCATACCGATGTATTTGGTGGGTGTCGTCAACATACACCGTAATAAGCCTTTCAAATAGGATGCAGTGGAAATTAAAGGTGTTTTCTATTCACTCTCAATGGATATAGATAAGTTCTCCCTGAACACCACTTTTAAGTAAAATTTGAATCAATAAATTCGTCTCCAGTTGTCAGTAAACGGCATTTTAGCTTTGTTTGTTTAAGAATTCCAATGAAAAAGTGGTCATGATGTAATTGGGTGATTGCTCTTGAAGTGGTATTCTTTAACAGTATTGCTTTAGGTATGAAGGAATCACGGGGCATTAAGGTGCACAGAGGCTGAGCTGAACACTTTCAATAGCATAAATTACTTACGGTTGAGTATTTTGCTTTTTCTGTATTCATCTAGGAGATAACTCTCTCAGTACAATCGCAGCAAGTCCAGTAGTAGCGCTCAAGACTCACCTGGACTCTCTTGCCAACGAATCAAAGAAGCCCCTGACCAAGCAGGCGGCGCATCACAAGAAATCAGAGTCTTCCTTTCCTTCTTCGGGCAATGGCGTCGTCTCGCGCTTCCGTCTGCGACAGAGCGGTGGTAGTGGGGGCGGCGGAGGCAAGAAACGCCAGCTGGAGCGTCCGCTCTCCCAAATTATTTGCCAACTAGACTCCGCCCTGCTCCTCAACAACTCGCCTTCATTTAGCGTGCAGCCGAGATCAGAGGAGAGACTTAGCGCCGTTGCGCCTTCTTCTAACACCCATTCTACTGCCACGGAGGAGGAGAATGATCCAGAGTCCGACGACGTGATGGGCGTCCCGCGTGATATCATTCAGTGCCTAGATGACATGGAGAATCCACCTGTTCCTCCACTGAGGTAGGCTGCTTCGCTATTTTTCTTTCGCGCATTCACCTGCATCCCCTTCACCTCCGTAAATCGGAGTTTTGTCTTGATTTGTGCGCAGACCAGGATCAAGGCATGCACCTAACGCTTCTATTTATTAACATCATCTTGTCAATAGCTTTTCGATTCAATCGGTAGTAAAACCGATCCTCGAAGGCGGAAAGTTGAGGTGCATCTCAGTCCGGCTTTGGTTAAAAAGAGAAATTAAACTCCGCGGTTGTCTGTTTGATTGTATTTTTACTCCGTAAAAACGAATGTTAGTGCTTTCCTTATTTAAACGACGTGATTTAAGCCCGATTTTTATAAAGTCTCTTCGGGATTATGCAATCATTTATAATGCGCTTGTTTGATTTCAAGTCCTGTTCAAGCGATGACTTATTCATATGAACAGATGGTGAATAATGTGGTGCAGTTGCTCAATTTTTCCACTACAATTATTGCTTGGGCAACTTCGAGTCTTTTTTGAAGATTTAGCAAGCATCTTTTTGTAAAGGCGCTTTAATATTTTTTTGCAAAGAACGTCCATTCTGTGCCAACTTCTAGGCTAGTGTAAATCGCCTTGAGACTCGTCATGAATTTGTCGCTCTTCAACTTCCAAACACCTTTTCTGTCACCTTCATCGACTGTCATCACATATTTTGTGCAATGTTGTCTACCAATGTTGTTGAGTTGGCATGGACAGTTGCTTTGGCATGGTGATGCCTGAAGGCGGCCGGCTGACATTATTCCCCTCTCCCTCTGCTTTTGCCTCCTACCTGTCACCGGTCGGGCCACTTCGTACCGCTTCGTTTCGATCTATCATCTGCACTTATTTTGTTTTCTTACAAAGTTGACATTTTTTCATGCATCTCGAGAAAGAGCTTGACTCTTACCGAATAAGTTTAATGCTCGGTAATTTTGTCTGGCAAAATATTGTCACAATGTTGCCTGTTTGAATCTCGCATCTGTGACACTCAGTTTTTTTTCCCACCAGACTCTACATGTCACAACGGTGTAGCGAAAGTGCTAACTTTTGAATTCAGTAGCGCGACAGGCCTTAGGTCGAGCTTTTGTGCACTCAAAATTTTTCATAAAATTGGTATTTTGCCAGCGATTGTGAGCAGACCATCATCTCTAATGATTAATGCATTTCCGTAGCGCTAATTAGCTTGTCATACGTGTTTACGCCAACTAGCACAATCAAAATTGTCTGGTCGGACAGATCGTACTTTGTTCTTTTTCGTATTTCGTGCCTCCGTTGTGTTCTGGTAGCATATCTTCCGAATTATGCTACTCATTTTGTCTCCGAATTAACAAAAAAACGGTTGATAGATTACTAACAAGTGTATTTCTTTTGAGGCAGTCGATTTTTTTAAGAAACTCCATTAGTAAGATTAACTCCGTCATTCACTTCCAAAGGGACGTGCATTTGAGAATGCTATTCTTGAAATTAATGTTTTCAATGCATTTTCTGGGACAACAACAGGCAAGGCATCTTAGTAATTATTTTTTGAAAGTGGGCTATTATCCGGCTTTAGAGGTTCAAAGTAAAACTACCGCTTTCGGCAGGCCGCTTCTATCTCCAGTGGCCATTTTTATTGTTTTTATTTTTCATTTTCATTCACACTTACATGGTACAGCCCCAAGGACGATGTTATCACTCATCTTGGCATACATTTTGCACCCAATACTGCCACCGTTCACTTCGGACTTTCTATCATTTCCTCTTCCCACAGCACTTATTGTCTTGTTTTACCACCGTAATTGCTTATTTCTGTCTCTCTCCTATCTCCAAGTAGAATTGCACTCACTTTTAGATAAAATTTGGTTTGTCAGGATCTGCCCCTTTTGGGCTGCCAAGAGTTCGCTCAAGGTTCCATTTCGTTTTAGTCCCCATTAGATCGTTGTTTCAACACACAAGGTTATTCAGATGATATTTTAGCTCTGCAATTGTGCACCGCCATTCTCAGTGCTTGACTATAAGCTCTACACCCTGAACGACATCCAATAGTTCTAATATCTTGCATAATAACTAGCATGTCAGCTGAAAAAAATGGTTTCTCGTTCTGATGAAGCACCCTTCTGGTGAGTAGGGATGGTTGAGTTTGAACCATATTCCTGATACAGTCATTCTGGTACAACCAGTTACCTCCCTTGAAATATAATGTGTTGTGCATTTCCTCATTGTCATAGCCGTAGCATTGGAATGACATGAGTTCAGTTGATACTGCCACCAGTAATGCACAAAATTTGGATGATTTTGTGCCGCACCGTTGTAGAAAGATGTCTGTAGCGTCCCGAGACTTCCCTGAAGGTAAAAGAAGGCAGAGTACTAGGACAGAATACATATATTCTGGTAACAGAGGGATTGAGGGCTACTGGCATGGCCCCGAGGCTAGCCAACCGATTAGTACAACATGGCCACCCAATTGACCGAAACTGACGGTCCGAACAAACGAAGTATCACAATGTCAGTCTTTGATGATTCGATCACAACTTTATCAATGTGATCGTTTGTTTTACCCAGTTTTGGATTAATGGGCTAGAACCGTAACATCTGCTTATGTTTATGTGTTTGTTAGCAGGCCTTTGATTAATTCAGCTGAGATCGTGAATTTTCCGCAGATGATTGCGTGGCACGCCTTGGTTTTCACCTCCAAGGCCTCTCGCATCGACGCTCTGTGGCGTGACATCAGGTGTCTTCCTTTTAATGTGAAGTTGTGCTTCTGCGCGTTGGGATAAGCTAGAAATTTGCACCCTCCTCACTCTCTCTAGTTTGTACGCAAAATACGCCCGTTTTGGAGCAATAACATCCAATTCACTTATTTCGCTTTCTGAAGGAGTTTGTAAATCATCTTTATTATTTGTTTTGGGGAACTTTGTTCGATCATTTAGGGTGCGGTGGTTAAGATTTATTTGTGCACAATTTAAGAGTCAGGATGTGTGTAAAAGTTGCTCCACTTTTGTCTGCGCCGTATGCGATAGACAGAAGGGAACATTTTCTTTCAGTGTGATTCCTCTTAACTCCATTTGTTATTCTTTGTTTCAAGAAGGATTCCCAACCTCATCAAATTTTCTTTACCTTCATCAACTAGCTGATACGATTACCTCTTATTCCACCTATTGAAAACAGATTTGAAGACTTGTTATCGCAGTGTGAGACCTATTTGTCATGCTGGTGTGGTTCCTTCAGCTTTTTTGGCGACCTGCACGACCGTCATTTTAACTAATCATCAAAGTAAAAATGTTGTAATTTTATTGCGAGTTTTAAGGGATTTATTCTAGTTTACTCTCCGCGAACCGAAGGAGGTCGTCCTCGGATAACAGCTAAATGGGACAGCGATCTTTATAACCGTTTTTCTGTGAATAGGTTAGACTTTAATGGTTCCGTTGCAGTGCAAGTAAATTTAATTGCTCGCAGGGTGACCTGGACCTGTCGAACACTTAATTCCTTGCAGGCAGTCGTGGCAGTGGCATTGTCTATTCAATATTGTTCCTACTCCTCCTCTCCTACTCTTTCACTCATCAGATCTCATTTTTTCGGACCGATTCGAGTTTTTTATGTTTTCTTTTCGTTTCATCCCTTTGTCTTTATGAAATGTCATTTTGGTAATACTAATAATCCTGTTCTTATAATCTTGCAAATAAGGAATTAGTCTTTCGTTTGGGGTAAATATTGCTGCCACTGCGTGACCTGGCTTTTAGGAACACACATAAGCACTGCTTTTATTTATCAAGCGCTAAAATCTGCGGTAATTGTTTGAACTTTTTATTGTTCTATCAATATGAAATGTGGCTTTTTCATTGCTTGTTTTTCTGGGAAAGCTAATCCAAAACGTGCGATTTTCCCCTTCTCTGTCCACCTCTTTAGGCGGAAACATTAAGGTAAGTGCGTCATTGGCGCTTTTATGCTACTTAAATGTCGCAAGGTACTGCAGTGTCTTCCTTGCCTTTTCCCTTTAAAGTAGGAGCGTGGGTTAATGGTACACTTACCCCAATCATCAAAACTGGTCGTTCACGCATTGCGATTACGTCCGATTGAAAGGCTGTGAGGCACCATTATATTGTAACCTTCTGTTCAATGTCCCGTCCTCTCCAGAGTCCACTCCTTGCGCAGGAGCTGTGGCGGAGCTTTTCGGCACTCCTCCTCTGAGGCCTCCCCCCACGGATCGCGAGGCAGAGGGGTGCCTCTTCAGAGCCTAAGCGAATCCTCCGGTGCGGAGATTTCGGAGTTGGAGGCTGAAAATTTGAAGGATGGTGGGAGTACCAATGAGAAGGAGGCGGTGGAGAAGGAGGAGGATGAGGAGGATGCGGAAGACGTGGAATTCGCCATTCTTGAGGCGGCAGCTGCTGCAGAGGCAGAAGCGGAGGAGTTGGGAGTAGTAGCAGCAACGTCTCAGCGCGACCGCAAACTCGCCGAGGTCTGTCCTGTCCCACCCCTTGCAGGCCCCGCCGTGGCTTGGTAAGCCTTCCTTACATCTCATTCGTTTAATTTTGTCCACTTCACTGTATACTAAGGCACTATGTTTCGGCAACTGAATGGCATGCTTGTAGGTTAAGTCTCTCAAAAAAGGCAGGCCAATTTTCTTTTATATTACACTGTTTGGTTTACAGACGACATTCGGAATTAAAGTAGCTACCTGTGACAAAGAATCAGCTTTTCGCTATGTACTGAGACGTAGAATAAGGTAAAGTTTTTTTGAAACATCTATTAAAACAGAAATAGGCTTGTTTGCTTTATAATTAGTTCTTGCTACTTGAATCCAAAGGGGGGCATGGAGGAGCACCTGAAGATGCTCTTCACTTGAAATACTTTCGGAAGGTAACATATGGGATAGCTCCTCACATTTTTTTGCTGATCCGTGAACGAAAAACTGTTAGCACCAAGCAGATTAGCTACTCTACCCTGGCTGCCAATGAGGATTATTAACGAAATATTAGTCTTTCACCATTTGGCTTGAGAGTAGCAACAAACTGTCATTACTTTGCCCTATTCATGGTACGGAATAAGGCGTCTTTCATGGTAATGCATCATTCGAAAGCAGACTTCAAACGATTTACCATTTATCAAGGGCATTAATCCCTGCGACTACACTTCCCCGTTTTTCGCGTTGTGTAAATGTGAAGTTTTTTAGTGCTACCTGGCCAATGCTATTGGAGGTCTAGTTAATAACTACTGCTCTTCCAAAGTCCTAGCGTTCAATTAGCCATTTTGAAACATCCACATTTTTGACAGCTGCTGGGGTGGTATAGAAGAGGAAACTTTCCCTTGATGTCACGAGGATGATCGCATGTCTATCACCACAGTCCCTGTTAATTGAATAAGGGGGTTTCATTTCTAGCCAAAATTACGCCCATATCCACTTATAGACATGGCTTGGCTTTTGTCATTGCTATTCACCTACCTGAGCTAAATACTCCACGTCAGTTGGGCATTTAATTTTACCCATTCGAAAATCAACTCTCGAATGCAAAGTGGTTATGGCATATCTGTGCAATAGGGAAAAGGATAAACAAAGCGATTTGTCGGTAATCGTAGACTCAAACCTCATATTAGCGATTCGTGATCGACCGTTTCACAGAGCAGTCAGTTAATCTACTATGCTTTTTTATTTTAACCAGTTCGATTAACAATATGTAGGCAATCAAAAACAGTGGAAGCGACCAGCGTTGGGGAGATATTGGGCCCCTGTCCACTGCACGCCGGTCTAGAACCATCTCCATCGTCGCCGCATATTGGAAATAGTAGCAATCAACAATTAAGACCACTGGCAGTGGTCAACGGTGGATGTATGGGCGGACTGAACGGCCCTCGACCGACACCCACACCATCACGCCAGCAACCGCATCACCAGCCCGGCCGGTGGACAGGAGAGACGCCGACGCCCACGGCGACACCCACCCCGACACCCACTCCGGTGCCCCTACTTATGTCCCGACACCCTGCGCCCCCCTGGTTCCAGGCCTACCTGCCTCGTGAGGTCGCTCTCGAGTTGCTCATGCATGAAGAGGTACGTGGGTCCTGTCGTCTTTTTCATTCGTTGAATACTTTTGAGAAGCATTTCGGAGTAGTCTTTATAAGACCTTATTTTGAGCTCATGAGGAATTTAATCTTTTGCTAAGAATAGTTTTAAAAATTATGACAATGAAGTCACGTCAGACGCAAATCCCAGCCACTTAAGAAGTGAGTTTTCTTTGTATAACTTCTTCCGTTAAAACATTCCAATTGTTGTTTGACTGAGGAGACAGCTACGTTTCTGATCTAATATGGACGCTGGAATGTCAATCCGTTCTTGTCGTATTCACATCAACGTAAAGTCCATTTGAGATGGTGCGTACGTTATCATGACGGACCACCCCTGACCAGCTCCAGGTAGGTGAAGGATACGAGAGGAAGGAAAAAACAGGGGGAGGCGGAGGAGTTACTTCATAAGCATCGTTTTGATGTATTTTTGCTGCCTTTGCTTAAGCAGTTTGTTTACTGCTTTTTGAGACGCCTTGTTAACTCTGAAAAATAAAAATGTAGCTTCCTATGTTATCTACTCAACGTGTCACACAGCGCCTGGTTATGTTCCGTTTATTAACAAGGTTGCTTTGGATACTTAGTGACATTGACAGCAATTTTTCGTTTAATTTTGACACATTACTAGTAGTTTTTTATCCCACCACCTGTGGAATTCTAGCTCGAGACCAATCGTCGAAATTTGTGTGTGTGTGTGTGTGTGTGTGTGTGTGTGTGTGTGTGTGTGTGTGTGTCATATTGCGTTTCAGTAACACGACAGGCAGGAAGTAGTCCAAATGGGCTGATTGAGCCTCATTTTAATTTTCTCTTAAATCCTCATGTGGAGTCTCTTCACTCTGCTTAGCAGTAGTGCTTTTTTGGCCTTTTCCGCGCCGAAGGTGGTACATTTCTCATGTGAAACAACAACTCGACAAATATTTTGAAGAGTATGACTGTTGTTTTGGTTTTTTGAGCTCTGCAAATGGTTTACTGCTACCCGATTGGAAAGAACCCATTTCATCTTGGATGCGCTTATCTTTCAAGCCCATCAGTCGCTCAAAGACTTTTTCAGCAGTGGACGCCGGATGATAGTAGTGTTAGCGCCATTTTTTGTCTTCGTCGTAGTAGCTTCATGACATTCAATCTCGAGCTGGATCGTTATAATGGCGTGGGCGTCAAAGCGCCCTTCGGTAACGGATTAGGAAAATGAATTAGATTTTTGTTGCGCATTTCAGTCCAAACGAGTGACTTTTGATTCCTCTACCGGTCTAAGCTGTAGAAATAGGCGAAAATTGTCTTCTCATACTTTGTTGTTTACATTGCGGCCAGTGTGTGTTGAACACATTCACCATCAGCAGCGAACCAACCCCCAAAACCCAGCTTTTTCAGTGAAAAATTGAGCTACTAAAAAGTATGTCACAGGTGGGTAAATAGAGGCGTCGCATAAATGTTATACTTGTAGCATACACGTTAATTGGAGGGAAATGATGGGGCAGAACTCCTCGAACTAGTAAGCTTTTCCATCTGCCATATCATATTGGATTGTAATTTGTAATTTTAAAATTCCAACATAATCAATGTCTTTGTATCCGCCTTTCAGACAGGGAGCTTCTTGGTGCGAGACAGCGTGACCCAGCCGGGCTGTTGGGCGCTCTCGGTGCGGGTGCCGACCCACGTCAATTGCGTCGGCATCACTCACTACCTCATCCAACACTCTAGGCATGGCGTCAAACTCAAGGTGTGTTCTTTCTCACCTTTCTAACTCCTACCTACTTCCTTTTTTGTACTTTTTTACTGCTTGCCATCGTGTCCTACTCCATTGTGTAAAACGTGGAGTGCTCCATCATTATGGAGGGCATACACACTTCAATAACTTATTGAATAACAATACACTTCCTATGTTCCCGGGCTGGATAGCTAGTAATCACCTTTTGAGCCTAGACAGGGTGCTCATGCATCCAAGTATTATACCTTGATTTCGACTTCCGAAGTTTGAAACTCCCATTGTTTTGTCGGAAAGTTATGTTTGCACCGATGTCGTCTTAGAATGCTAAAGCATTAGACTTGCATTCTAAAGGTTAAAAGATCCTTTTTTATGCATTTTTTTGCATCCAAATCACTTTTTCATAGCATTAAGGACATAGAGGAGTCGGTCGGGGGAGAGGATTAATTTCAGCATCCAATTGCAGGACAAATGGACTATTTGGTTAGGTGTCATGACCCAGAATTCTGTGTCACGTGTGCAGCAAATCCAGACCAATCGTAAAAGCTCATGCAGTCCCAAGTAAATTCACCATTAAAATGTCCAGACATGGAGGAATGATGCGGTTCAATGCCCATTTTCTAACACCCTTAACTGGGTATCAAACGTTTACACAAATCAAACCTCCTGATTTCCTTCGATTAGCAGTAGCGTTTAATTCGGCGTTTGCTTCTAATTTTTCCTCTGTCTGAAAAGATTACCAAAGTGGTGCCATAAATATGTTCTTCTGAGGGTAAATGTAGCGTTCAATGTTGTACCACCGACCTTTTATTGGGCTACGCGTAAATTTCCCCGCGAATTCCCACCTCTGCATCGTAACTCTCAGTTATCCAGGAAAGCCTGGTCTTGAATCTGTACGAATTAAAGTTCTCAGCTTTTGGGGCCAGTTAATCCTCTCAACTCAACTTTTTAGGTAAAGTCTCAATATTTTTGATTTCCTCTTGGAAAGGAAACGTCAACCTGATTTCCCAAGTGAATGTAAGCACTCACTTCTTCCACCGGTTTTTTTCCCATCGCTTTGCCATATTAATTTTTCTGGGTGCCAACTTCAAAGCTTAACGTTGTATCGTATTCAGTTGGAGTGTGGGGAGCGCAAGGATTCTTGGAACACGCCTGCCTCCTCCCTTTCGTCCGTTAGTTCTACGAACTTGGCAAAAGTAGCACATCAAACACACTGCCTACTACTACGATTTTAGTAAAAGCAGTGCTTCAAGCCATGATGTTGACTAAAATATTAATTGCTGTTCTTTGTGGGTTCAGTAACCTAACTGTTAATTAATGAGGGTAAAAACAAGTGCTCTTTTTATCCAAGTTTGAAAGCACAAGACTTTTTGAAGCATAAGGATGACACTTTGTGATTTCTAAATGAGCTCCTCGTATGTGTCATTTCTGACTTCCAACTTTAGGGCCTAGATAAGGAGTGGCCCTCCCTGGAAGCATTGATAACCCATTTGACAGTGATGCCCGAGATGCTGCCTTGCCCACTGCGTTTGCCACCCGCAGTTCATTCGGGAGGTGTTGGGGGCAATCACCACCACCAGACTTCGAATCCCACCTTCACAGAAGAGGAAGACGAGGAGGGGGAGGGAGCAACGGGGACGGTGGGGGTGGTGGAAAAAGGGGATGAGGAGTACCAACGGCTCTCAGACTTCTCCTCTATGCTGGCTGACATGCAGCCTGCTACAGCTGTGCCTCATCTCTTCCGGTAACAGACAGATTCCCCGTTTGTCGGTGTACATACACGCAAACACACATCCACCAGCTCTCAATAGGCGCGTATTTTGACATCTTTCATCCTTCCGGCCTTTCAGTACTTCCCTTCGCTCACGTTATGTTAGAGGTTTCAAGGGGTGGAGACTGCTTTGCTCTCCATCCCTTTCTTCCCTTCAGTAGTCATCCAACACTCGATTTTTCCATCTCTTCTGCTATCCATCTACTTATACAACTAGTTATCGAAATATAACCGATGCGATGCTGCTGGTTTGTGTGTTCTGTGGTGCGACTAGTCACTAATCGCGTCTCGCTTGGGGCGTTGCCTGCAGCGTCGGGGATTTTGTCTTTGTTCTTCCAAAGAGAGGGTCTTTCTTGCGTATTCATGTGCCAAGGATTGTGTCTGTAAGTGGGGTATTTGTGACGTTTTCTTAATGTTAGTGAACTCCGAGAAAACTTTTCTTGTTAGATCTTAAGAGTAGCTTTTTGATTTTCGATTCCAGTCAGTGATACCTGCATAAAGTTCCATTTGAGCTCTTCCAATCGCTTGATATCACTATGTAGTGCACAAAGATGCGAGTTTCAAAGGCTGCTCACATCCACCTGTAACCCTCTGGCTTCATAATTTTGGACAGCGAAGGGTATAGCTATCTTCACTGCTGTTGGTCAAGTGGGGAAAGGGAGTACGGTGCGGAAATTAAGGGCTCCTCTAGATATCTCTAGGTGGTACCTGGCTGTAAAGGGCGCACTTTCTTGAGCAAATGGAGCTGTCTTTTACTATGCAAGTCCAATTACCCATTCCAGAATAGATTCATCGAGTTGAAGAAGCTGGTCTCAGAAGCGATGCTGGCTTGGTTGAGCAAGGAGGAGGAGTAGGGCGGATGAGGTTGTGCCAATATGTATTTGTCTTAGTCCCAATGTAACTGGTGAAAATAAACCTGCTAAGTCTGTTACCGTCAGCAGTGGATACGAGGTCATTATCGGCGGTTCTGTGGTAGGAGAATGTTATTCTGTGCCTTTTGAACTGTTAACTTTTAGCCATAAATGAACTGGAGTTGGTGTGAGAGGGCATATTTCTGAGGTCGTGCTTCATTCACTTCGTCTGTTGTGTTCTATGGAAGTGTAAATAAACGGTGAGTGTTGCAACACAAAACCTTTCTCACCTATTCAATTAACTAATTATTTTTTGATTCAATTACAAACAAATTACACACCAGAAGCAGGCATGCTGGTCGCCTTGAATACACTGCATTCGAGTCACATCGCCCGTACAGAGGTGCCAAGGTAGTTTCATGGTTGTAAGCGGAGCTGGTACCATTACTTTTGGCAGGCAAAACAACAGACTCATTTATCTTAAAGATGGTGGTATTCTTGGTTTTTCAGTCCAGGCCCTTCAGTTAGTTAGGTGTGCGCGAACTACAGGGAAGAAGTGGCCTCACCAATGTTGCATTAAGTCGCGTAACATGAAAGGGCGATTTTCACATGGCTTAGTAATAAAATGACCTGATAGAATGCTTATATCAATGTTTGTGACAGTTTTCACCAGTTGATTGAGCCTTATGATGGTGATTGTCACACCCTTTTTGGCTTTTTAAACAGTGATGCCCTCCAGACTGCAGGCATTCTGGGTGCTTCCAGCGGCAATTGCTACGCCTTGACGATCAAAAGTGCCTAGCCACCGTCATCTGGAGGCCCTCCACTTTGCATACCGGTTATTTCATTAATAATTTCACGTGCCCGTCGGTTTATACCCTCTTATCACAATTATCAATGCGAATAAAAGTGATGTGACCTTAAAACAATAAACTTCTCATGTGGTTTTGCTAATAGCTCCGGGTAATAGTCATTGAAATATTACTGTTTGGCCAATTTTGTTTAATGATCCAAGCATCAAATAAAATTGTTCTCTACCTCTATCTTCATTTGCTTAAGGTCTTACGTCCGGGCCAAAAAAAATATGGGAATTTAACAGTGACAACTTTTATTTATGTAATGTTATTCAACCCGTAAGTACAGTGGAGAGGGGGGAGGGGGAAGAGGGAGGAGTGCAGGGTTGGTGTTACTTCTTGCCCCAGAGATCCATTTCTCTCTTGCTACTGCTGAAATTGTCTACTAAATTGGGCAAAAGCGAGATGCTGTTAAGGAAGTCTTGAGATTTTGGTGCTATAAATTATGCATCGTAGTGCAGGTCGCTAGCCATAACAACAGCTCTCATGCGTAACGCACCGACACCCTCGAATGTCCACTTTGGAAGGAGGGGATGGCATTTAGAAATAGACACGTTTAATTGTAATCACTAATGACCATCATCTCGTAAAATTGTTATTTCCGTGGATCTGTGGCAAATTGATGCATTCCTTGTGACCGTACGCCCTGGCGAGCGCGCTGGAGCCCTTCAGAGGGTGGAGTCGCCTAATTAGGCAGAATGGATTGGAAAACGCACCATTCTAGATTGTGCAATCAAGATTTTCAAATAGGATTAAGTTTTGTCGAATCTTTCCATGTCCCAAAAGTGGCATAACTTTTGGCTTGTGGTCGGAGCCAATTGTAGTGATTGCACACTTTAACCGACAAAAAAAAACTGTCAGTACTCAAGTGCTGTGTTTAAAACTTAGCAATATCAAAAAATTGACACAAGTTCATGTGAAATCAAAATTTGTAGACATGCCTTTGGCAAGAGGAGGTGTACAGACTGTGACTACAAGCTAGCATAGCAGTTAGGGCGAAGTGGGGCATGTTGGCGCACAGCTAGCGTAGCATTTTAGGAGGACCATTTGTAAGGTCTCCATCCTTCGATGCCGCCTTGTAGTGCTCCTTAACACCTGATCTGGCATTCATCCCTTAACTCCTTAAAACTTGACTCCTGTTTTGGGAGTTTCAGTGAGCTATCGGCTCGTAGCTAATATGTCTACTACCAAGAGCCGATGCCTTCGATTCAATGTGATTCGAAAATCCACTCCTAAAGCGATATTGTAGAAGAGTGTCCACCTAAGGAGAGGAAATGTGGGCGGATTGACCTGATTTGCTGTAAAATTGACGTCAAGATAAAGTTTACATTGATAACTGTCTTCAACAAGCGTCAATTTAATGGTCTCTTAGTGTACCAACATTTGCAAATAGCTATGCGTTATAGTTAAATCAAGTACAGTATTTAATAAGTGTAATTATACTAATAAGGTGGGAATGACCACAAAATTTGAGGGGAATAAAATGCATTGGACAGGACATTGAGCAACACAGTGCCATCCCCATGAATGCATCCAGCCCCTCCAACAGGTAAATCAACCAACCTCACGCGACAAATCGAGTACCTGCAGAGCAATCCGTCACACCCTCCTCTCCCTTAACGTGACATTGCACGCAAACTACCAGCATTGCATGCAAATGGAATTTTCTGCTCTTTTTTTTGCTCTCTTGGTCTAGTTAAAGCACAATAGTTGCCCCACATTTGGAGATCAAAGTGATAAAACTTGGAAACAAAGTCGATTGAATGGGGTTGGCACGTGTAAAAAGTAGGATATGTAAACCTATTCACAGGCATTGCTTTGCATAGAAAGCAACACTTTAAATTTAAACTGTGGCTTTAGTGGTTAATTAACAGTAAGTGATCAACAAACCCCCACTTTCTCAGCATGAAGCTTGGCTCTCACGAGAAAATGCAGAACTTACGCCCTCGTCGACAATATCACCGCCTCAGGGCAGTGTGGAGTGACGAATTGGAGGATCAAAACACGCAAAAGGAGAACGCGATGGATGAGAGAAAAAATTCACATGGCAATAGATCATGCGCTTCCTATCCCACCCTAGTGGCAGAGCAAACAGCGTCAGTGTGTAGCGTATGCTTAGCAAATTTCTTTGCAGGTTGTTTTCTAAACTCAAATCACATGATGCAGTGTAGACTTGAAATAACTTGCCCCTCGAGGATCACCCGTGTGGCTATTCACCTGCCTACTCTAAGCAGGACAACCCCCGATCCAGGGGGATCCACACCTCCACCTCCAAGTAGTAAAGCAATGAAAGCGAGTCAAATCCATCGAAAAAGAATTAAACGCCTTTGTCGGAGAAACAAATAGAATTCATAAGCCTCCAATCGTTCACTCGCTCCCAACGTCGACCCTACCTTCAAAGTGTATGAATTCATTGATGGATGAGTCCTGAATAGCACTTAATGCCTGGAAAAGACGCATCTCCTCCAACACACTGAGTGAGAATTAAAAAAAAAAAACCACAAAGAGCGTATGTTATCAACATCCCTATATGCTGCGAAAGCAGAAAGATTTTTAACAGTGCAAAACATTTACAAATACTTTGGGGTTAATAGAGAGTTAGCATGATAAGCCATGAGATAGGATAAAGAATAGGAAGAGAAAGAAGCGTAAACAGGAGAGATGTACACACGGGATTAAAAGCACGTCGAACGGCAGGGCAGGAGAAGGCAGACAGACAAGTAGACAGCGGAAAAAGGAGAGAAGTTATAAATGCGGAGGGGAAAAAGACGAGAGGATGGTTACTAAAAGCGACGGTGCGCGCTGATATGAAAGACGATGTGGCATATGGAGAGCGGCAAGGGCGGAGCGAGAGATTTGCAAAGAAAAGTGCGCATGTCAGTACCCGCCAATTCAAATCACGAGGAGGGCGGATTCGGCTGCTGGTGGGCATACCAAAAGTACTCGTGGTGGTACTCCTGTGCCTCGTTTTCCGAGGCACCACCAAAAGCACTGTCAGTAGAATTGGGGGTTGAGACCAGAGGCTGAGCAGCCATAGTCTTCTTTGAGGGGGAGAATGAGAAGACCGGGGTGTCATTGTTGGCCACGCAGGTGGGCTGATAAGGGTTTGAGATGAGGCGACAGGCGGGGGCTCGCTGAATACGACGTCCATTGCTGTTATAGCCGGCGGAGACGGAGCGCAGCGGACGAGGTGAAAGGGAGGCGTGGCCATTCTGTTCCATGGGTACCGCCTTTGGTGAGTAGAGGTGGTGTGGAGTTGTAGCGACACAAGAGGGAGAGGAAGACGGGGGCAAGATAGAGGGGCGCTGATGGGGAGGGCGTGGTTCAGTGTAGTATGTAAGTGGCGGCGAAGGCGCCGTTTGTGGCACTTGCTGCTGTTGGTTGAGACAGTTCAAATAAGCCTGCAGAGTGGTAGTGTAGGTCGCGCTACGGTCACACGGAGAGTCGCCCGCATCCCCACCAATATCGTTGTTGCCGCGGTGCGGGTAAAAAGCGTTTCGACGCACGTCCACTGCCACAGGTGGTATCATTTCAGAGGTCTCCGAGTGTTTTCGACCCGAGGAAACGCGTGGACGACCTCGATTGCGCAGTGTCACGTTCTCTGAACTACCACTATCACCTTTAAAATGCAAGTAATAATGAGCACACCATTCCGAATAGTGCATAAAATGTTTAATCGTGGATACGTTATTATTTTCCCGCAGCAACCAACAGCAGTAACTTGTCAATACCTGAGAATGATTGAACAAAAAAATAAAGCATTGAATATTTTAAAATTTGAACAGGTTAAAACGTCACTGTTATGGGTGGTCACTAGTAATTTTCAAGACTTCGACAAGAAGAGCTTTTCACCTTTTACCGAAATGGCCAAGGCAGAGTTTTAGCAGGAAACCCCAACTTTTGATGAAAATACGGCGTATATTCAACAAGCGTTGCTTTGGCATACAGACACACTCGGGACAGCACGGTGCAGAGGAGGACTTCGAAGCAAATTAGAAATGAAGCCGAAACAGGGAGATACAGACAGCTGTCACAGCCACACCAACAAGGCTTTTGGTAGACAGGTAATTACGGTTTAAGTTAACGCATTTCAATTCGATGAAAAGAAACTCCAAGGAGAGCCTATCAAGTGATAAGCAGAAGCGTGCAATACAACTGACAGGATGATAGATAGTTTTGTGTAGCTTAGAGGCCGAAAGTTAGGGTTGTGTAACGAGACTTCACCCGCCTACACTACAATAAAATTATACGTGTGAATGCGTGTCTACTGCGGTCCCTAAGTGGCCACATGGTCACATGCTAGAAGGAACCAGGAAGTTCAGGAAAGCTTCATATTGAACGTTAAGCTTCCTCGGTGATAACGGTATTTTTTGAGAGTACAACGAATTGTGCGGCTATCAGCCTGTCACAAACCGGGATATAATGGCAGCAACTGGAATAAAACGTAGACATTACTCACACTACTGGCAAGCACGGATTAGGATTTCACACTGGGTTAGAAATTACATTTGTAACTGCAACTAGGTTATAAATAGCTCAATCACAGGATGCGAATGACAGATGGTCAGAAGAGCTTATCAGAGACCCGCCGCAAGTGTGCACATCTGAGTGCAGGAAACTAACATTACCCAAAGTCCCTCAACAGCCGAAAATTCCTACTTAGGTGGCGAATGAGCTCACCGGAAGAGTTGGAACCGAGCACTCCGGACTTCTCAAGAGCATTCGAAAGCGGCGGTGGAGTTGGAGAGGCGTGACGGAGGGATGAAGCACCGGGTGGTGGAAGAGTCTGCGACCTCGCAGAATTGCCTACCAGAGATTTTTGCCAGTTGGGAGATGCATAGTCTTTCCACAGTAGGTGAGTCGGCGGATCAAAAGTAAGAGGAGCGGGACTACGCCGGGTCAGTGAGGTCTCACGCTGATTGCTCCGACGAGTGTCCAGTTCGGAGTCTAGCCAGTTGCGATTTCCGTCGGGACTAAGAGTGATGGTAGAGGATGCTGGAGAAATAGGGGTGTGGCGACCCTCATTGTGGTTACCAGCGGCATTTAACCGAACAGTCCGATACCAATCACCAACATCGAACGGCTGCCGATCGTAGGTGAAAAAAAGGTTGGTTTTGCGAAGGGCTGCATACTTTGGACGCTGGACGTAATCCTTGATCAAGCTAATTGAAAAAGTAGGATGGGTTGTCATAATATTATTTCAATAAATCCCGACTGTGAGAAAATAAAATAAAGATCTCGATTGAACTAATCACACTTTATGCAATGATCATCCTTGGGTGAATACGTGATTTTTACACATTTCAATATTTACTTTGGCAAGGAGAAATCGGCTGGATGGTAGTAAAAAATACACCACGCATCAATGTAGGAAATCAAATAAAGGAAACAATAAAACTTGGAGTGGGAAAATAAGTTCATGATGACTGAGCGTCAAACTCACGTACCACTTGTCAACAAACGAACAAAAGTCAGCGGAATAACGCCCATCATTTGGAAGTTTGGGTGGTGGTTCTTCAATAATTTTACTGAGAATGGCAAACTCAAATTGAGAGCCTTTGTATGGGAAAGACTTGAGAGCAAGTTCAACTAGCGATATTCCAAGAGACCATATATCAGCACGAACGTCATATTTGAATTTTTCGAGCCTCTCTGGTGCCATATAGCCTATGCAGCCGAGCTGATTGGAATTCGCAATGGAATCTTTGAGTTGTCCACTTATTCCAAAATCACATAATTTAATATCACCGCTGGAGCTTAAGAGCATATTTGATGGTTTGACGTCTAGAGCCAGAAGTGCATAAAAAATAAAGCATACCTCGATGCATCATGTTATGCTCTCTTTTGAGGTAATCCAATGCTTTTACAATCTATGGGAGTAAAGCTGTAAACAAACATACCGAAACCGCAATTTTTCCAAGAACATATTCAGGAAACGGTTCAACAGTGTCCCGCATGAGATTATCAAGAGATGTTGACATAACTTCCATGCAAATCCACACCTCAGACTTAGGAACATAGGTGACACCTTAATCAACCTACCATAGAGAAAAATATTCCCATACATTTGACGATATTGGGACAACCAACACATTTCGTAACAACGTCCAAATCCATCATAATTCTTTTGTTTTCCACAGCACAGGTAGATGACACATGCATTTGTTTGACTGCCATGACAAGATCTCGTCTTACTTTATGCCGCATTTTCTTAACCACTCCACAAGTTCCTGCACCCAGTTGACCCTCATCGATAAAGTCATCTTTAGTTGCGGTAATTCTCTAGGAGATTAATGCGCAAGAAAAACAAACCTCAAAATTGTAGCAAAGGTCACCACTCTTTTTAAGAAGAATTTCCTTAAGTTGATTAAATTCGATATGCTCTGAAGGAGGTGGAGTAGATGCATCAGGAGGACGACGTCCGTGGTATGGAGTTGCCGAAGCAGGACGACGTAAAATAACTATACCATTAAATAACAAAAAGTGGCGTACGCTCGGTTGGCCGCTGACACTTTTGTGGAGCTCGCCGTGGTGATTCAACAACACTGTTAGTCACGTCTTTCGGCGCTGGATGAACCAAGCTCATCGAAAGTTAGCTAAGGAAAAATTCGAAGGAGACGCTGATAGAGTTAAGAGGGTTAAACAATTATTAACATTGTAAGTAAAGGAAATAAGGGGTAAAAAAACATTTTTACAACAGAAAAACGCACAATTCAAATTAGTAATAAGGCATGCATTCAACCTACATCCTGTACTTGCAAATCTAAACTTTGAATTTCGTTAAAAATGCGGGCAATTATTTGCGCTTTAAGAACCGACCAAGTTCTTTTTGAAATTGTCTAAATAGAGGGACTATGTGCTAGCATTTTAAAAAGGGCACTTTAAGGAGGTTGGTTTTGGTAACTAGAGAAGCAAATAACTTTAGATTCCACGTGCGCATAGTCGTAAAATGTGTTGTAAATGTGGGCAACCACATCAGTTGACTTACCAGTTGGCATAGCAAAGTCCGCATCTTTGCCGATGCGGCGGCAATGTCACGAGCAAAAAGACTATTCAAATTTCGCCTAGTTGGTTACACGTTCACTTAGGCAACAGACTTTGTGAAGTTTCATGAATTAGTTGGTTTTACTTTGTGGCGACTTAGAGTGTCAGCCTTAATTTTGAGAGGCTTCAAAATATGCTGCGAATCATTCGATCCAACAGAAACTTTAGCGACACCCGCTAGTAGAATTTGGTTTTGATATTTAAAATCCGGCACCATATATTGCTTCAGTCTCAATTTGCTAATACATTCTGAAATAAATCAGTCACATTTGTTCCCCACGATACTTGTGAGCACAGTAGCACAGTGATTTGTTTGTGTTGATACCTCACATTTACTAAGTAATAATCAAGGGTGTTGTTTGTTTAAGGTGGCTTGCTAGTCAACAAATTGGCTTGGTAACGTTTCCTTTTCTGTGCTTCGGGTGGGACTCCTAGGTGTCAGATGTGTTATTTTGTCTATCACTCTGTTTACTTTTGAGAACTTGTCTTGCTTTACTACTACAGGATGTGGCTGACTCACTGTCTTTTCTTTTTTGGAGCCCCTAATAGGCAATATTTTAACACAGATGTTACAAGTGTATTTGATCGCTAAGATATTCACTGGAATTTCGGAATCATTTAAAAAATTGTGTTTTTAGGATAATGGCACTCAACATTCAATCAAGTGAGAAGTCAGCTCCTCTCATACTTCCTCCTAAGGATGAGAGACTAAAAACTATTGATGTTATGTCCATAAAGGGCAATTCTTTCGAAGATTTCTGTTTGAAAAGAGACCTACTTAAGGGAATATATGAAAAAGGGTGGTCTACTCCGTCACCAGTGCAAGAAAGTAGCATACCGATGGCGCTTTCCGGACGTGACATACTGGCTCGAGCAAAGAACGGGACGGGAAAAACTGGAGCATACTTGGTGCCAATCCTTGAACGTATTGACCCTAGCGTTAACAAACTTCAAGCGCTTATTCTCGTTCCTACTCGTGAGTTGGCTCTGCAAACTAGTCAAATTGCGACGGAAGTGTCGAAGTACCTCGGAATCAAAATTATGGTCACCACTGGTGGCACTAATCTTGCTGACGATCTCGCGCGTCTAGATGGCGCCGTGCATTGCTTGATAGCAACCCCTGGTCGTATACTAGACTTCCTTAACCGCTCTATACTGAAAATGGACCAATGTAGTACTCTGGTCCTCGACGAAGCAGATAAACTTTTGTCCTCTGGATTCAATGTAACTTTCTCGTAATTCTTAGGTTTTGTATAGGAAACTATTCCCGATGTCATTAAAAATCTTCCTGAAGATAGGCAGATTATGCTTTATTCGGCGACGTTCCCTTTGTCCGTGCAGTCATTTACAAAGGCTCACTTAAAAAACCCATATGAAATCAATCTGATGGAAGAATTGACTTTGAAAGGTGTAACACAGTTTTACGCCTACGTTCAGGAAAAGCATAAGGTAAGTTATTTTGCCTACTTTCACTGTGTTTTGTAGGTTCATTGTTTGAATACCCTTTTTTCTAAGCTTCAAATCAATCAGGCGATCATATTCTGTAACACAGCACAACGCGTCGAATTACTGGCAAAGAAAGTGACTGAGTTAGGTTACTCGTGCTATTACATTCACGCGAGAATGCCTCAACACTACCGAAATCGTGTATTCCATGATTTCCGTGCTGGTCACTGTCGAAACCTCGTGTGTACTGATCTGTTTACTCGCGGGATTGACATTCCTTCCGTCAACGTTGTGATCAATTTTGACTTTCCAAAGTATGCAGAAACATATCTTCACCGTATTGGACGCTCTGGGCGATTTGGGCATCTTGGTGTTGCCATAAATCTTATTACCCATGATGACTGCTATCACCTTAAGGCTATAGAAAATCAATTGCGCACGGAAATCAAAGCCATTCCCAAGGATATCGACAAGCGCCTTTATGTCTCGGAATACCAGAACGTCTCCAGTCTGGACGAAGAAACACGTAGGGCTCTCTCCATGGGTTTGGGAATCCCAGAAGAAACTCATGAACAAGTCCTTCCCGGGACAGCTAGTACGATGCCCATTGAAGTTGAAAACAAGGCATAAATGGGTTCTGTGTTTCTACGAAGCGTCGAACATTCGCCAAAAAGTTGTTGCATTTATTTTCAGTTTGAAGATTTATTTTTTGACTTACCTTTTTGTAACTTGGAGATACCCCTTTACAGCTTTACGTTTGCATTTACTACACACACACACACTCTAGAGACTTTTGTCTGTTATTTTCCGTTTGTGTTAATAAAATTGTTACAAGAATTCTACTTTTTCTGCCATAACAGCGCAGTTGTGCTTTGCTTATCCAGGTGAGAATGGGTGGTGTTATAGTCGATTGGCACTGAACGCAACTGAAACGTCTTGGTGGGAATCGTTAATGGCTAAGAGGTATCGAGCTTATTTGTGTCATATTTGTGCAGTGACTGGTGATTTGGATGATGTTATGTAAAGTTGGACGTGATTGCAGTTGGTTACTGACCGGTACATCGGTGGCAACGATGTAGGTTTCCTCGGTTGCTCACCGTGTCACCATATGGAAGAAAACCGATGGGTATTTTCTTTTCGTTAGCCGTACCCGAATTGTTGCGGCGATTTTGATTATAACCGTGCATATCCGAAAAGCATTTTTGGATTTAAGAGGATAGAAGTGTGCATGCGCATAATCACGCTTTTGATTCTGCCCTCTGATTTTGGGAACTAAACGTAGTCTCCTAGGCTACGCAAAGCATCATACCCAAGGTGCTGATCCGATTCCATAAGGCTTTTATTACCCCCTAGATGACCGAGACCGGTGTTGAGGCAGAGTTTGCCCTTGAAGAGCCCAGTTTAAAGTATCATCGACTTGAGAATGACTTGCCAGGAAGTTGCGCAAGGACTGAGATCACCACTGTTGCCGCCCAATGGAAGGTACAAATTTCTGGCAATCTTTACTCACTTCCCCTCGTCTTTAGTTCATCGTCTTGGGCCACAAGGATGGAACTGTAAATATCTTTGATCACCTCGGAAATCTCATTCAAAATGGATCGTATAAAAAGGTAATTTTGCTTATTAGAATGTAACTCGCTTCACCTCCTTCTTTCACTCAATTCTTTGTTTTTGCAGCACTTTTGTCCAATCAACCAAATCGGCATTTCGGACGACGATAACTTTGTTGCCACCTGTGCCGACGATGGTTTTGTAGGTTCCTTCCCTGTTCACTATCTCATTCAATTCAGGTGTTCATCTACAGTCTATTGGAACCAGAAAACAGCGAATTAATTAACCTCAGTCGCCCCATTAAGGCGTTGGCTATCTCACCGATCTATTCAAAAACAAGGAAGCTTATTACTGGTGGAAAATCTGTGGGTTTTTTTTCCTTTTTTTTCTTAGAGGATGATTGGTGTATAGGTGTTGGCTTCAGTATCTGATGAGCTGACTCCCTTGCCTAATGTATCGTTTTTTTGTATCGTTTTTCGAACTTCTTTCAACATTTGTAAAAGCTCGAGGGAAGTGCAGGCCTTCTATTAACGAAGCTTCCGATAGTTCAAATGGATAAAGAACGTAAATTATTTAATTTTTAAATCCATCTTCCATTTATGATACCAGTCATCACGATACTTGAATCCTCATAGGAGTAGAGAGCAGAACAGCTTTAAATGATTTGTACCTTGCTGGTAAATTTGGATCAAGTGTGAATTTACTTCTGTCCCTATTGATACAATAAATTGGAACTGAATGCAATCGGGGCATTATTTAGCCATAGAATCAGGAAATCATGCATTCTGTGTTAAAACTCTAAATCGCTGAACCAAAGACAACTTCTACAGTCGCATTTCGCATTAACTATCAACCCGCCGATCAGTCCCCGCAAAGGTGTCTTCCCGTAGAAATGTATGTTGCCACATCACATTTGAAAGTTGCAGGAATGTTGTGAAATCAAGGTTTTTATTACTGCTCCATCATCTAAATGACCATAGATATTTGAGGTAGTACACCTCACGGTTTTATGAGGATCTTTGAAGCACAAATCAAGGTGCTAGACTACAGCTACGTCATCAATGGTTCAGAAGAGGCTGGTTGTCTGTTTATCAAGTTATCGTCAATTTTTTTCCACTCCAACTCCCCTCCTCACTAATGGATTTGTATTCTTTGAGGTTTTCATCATTACTTTTTTTCCACTAGGTCACTCTCCATTCTCGTGGTGCCTTCGGCCGCCGGACTTCGGATCAGCTCTACGTCCCACCGGGAGGGGTGCACACCATGACCTGGAGAGGCAGTGTCCTCATTTGGGCCGACGATGCCGTACGTCCATATTGTTCTCCCACCCATAAATTCTTCCATGATAACATTTTTTTCCATTGACCTACAGGCAGTGCGTGTCTATAGCGTGCGTAGAAGGCAACTCATAAACTACATTCCCAAATTCCCTAGTAATTCAGAGTAAGTTCTGTCTTCTAACTTCGTCATATTTGAGCGCTCTTTAAAATGCCCTCGGATCATTGCTAACTTGAATTGTGGCTTATGAACCCTTGTTCTATTCGGTAACTGGTTGCTACTCGAGTCCAGCCAGGCTTTGCTACACCCTTCTGACGAATGTTTATGCAGACGCCCACGAATGCAATTCAGCAGCCTTAAGCTTGGAACGCTGACGAACGAAGTTCGCGTCGCCGACGACTGATCTGTCTGTCTGGTTAAGTGCTATTCAGTGAGGCTACCGTTCAGTTGAAAAACCTAGCCAATTTCTATAACCTTACAGTTTGGAAGGAACGTGAATTAGAGCCTCATTCTGCCTCATTTGAGTACTTATTGAATTCTCAAAAACCAGAAGTGGGCTATACACCAATTGTTTATTAGCCCCTTGAACTTCTGGCTTAGTTGGTACATTCATCCGTCCAACCCTTATTACTCTTCCCTTTAAGTAGTGTCCTTGAAGGGAGTTTGAGGTGCCACCTCACCTGGTGTTCTGACAGCTGTTTCTTGATTGGCTGGGAGAAAGTTGTCCAGGTGTGCCACATTCTGCGACCGAACGGTCCCACACACGAGGCCATCTGGAGCTCAACTGCATCCAACGATGACACTGAGTCCATCGCGTCCTCACATTACTCTGCCTCTGTTGTGGGTAGTCCAGCACTGCCAAAAGAGTACGTTCAAATCGCCACTCAACTAGACTTGGGATGTGACGAAAACAGAGGCGTTATTTGTGGCATCGCGGCGCATCAAAATCGCATTCTTGTCCTTCTCTACCGGCTGAAATCCGTTGAGAGTCTGCTGGTGGTGGAACCTCGGGAGAAAAGGTTGCCCCAGCTCCTTGTTGCTGATGTGGGAGACGCACTGACCAATCCTTTCTCCTCTCAAAATGACCTCGATTTAATGCTCCCCATGGAGGATTCTTTTGAGGAAATAAGTCTGGAGGATGTTGAACTTAAGATTCCTCCCGAAGATGGCTTCCAAGGATTGGGATTAGGTGAGCCCTCAAGGTTGACCCTAGAGTTGATTTTGTAACCCCATGCCCCACTACATAGCTTTAGGGCAATTCTTAGCGCTCCATGTTGACGAAGTGAATAGGAGTTACCATAAAAAACTAGAAGATTTTGAAGTGTCTCCTTCTAAAATCAGGATGAGTTCTAAGTGTTATCCAACGATTTATCAAATGTGTAGAGGGAGTCGCCGTCAAGGTACTTTTATATCGTTGTGTGCTACGATGAGACATTGTTCGCGGGTAAAAAGAGTCTTTGATGTCTTTCTCACTAACATCGACAGCAACCATTCCTGGAGAAGATACACACATTGTCTACTCCCCAGTAGATATGGTGTACGCCCAAGCATTGTCCGCGGACGACCGGATAGACTGGTTCTTGGAGCAGGACATGCCCCGACGCGCGCTCCAAATCGCCAACGAGCATCACGGGGATTTGCTTCGCCACTCTCCCAAGGTCCTTCCAAAATCTTTTTTTTCTTTCCACTGTACTCTTATTTGGCTTTATATCGTTTCAGTTTATCTTAAACATCATGAATGCCTTCATGCACTGGCGACCTGTGACTTTGTTGCCTAGGCTTTTTTTCTTGAGCTTTCCATTTTGAAGTCTATTCCAAATTACAATTTTTGCGTTCAAAAAGCTATCTTCTCATTGTAAACTGTCATCTTTGTCCATGCCAACGTATTCAAGACTTTTGACACAAATTGATCCCGAAAAGCCTGTTGATTGCCTTTTTTTCGTGCAAAAAAAGCTATTGAATGCGTATAGCTGTAAGGTCAGGTCTGGTAAATCCGGTTCCTTAAAGTCAACTCTAATGATTCATGTGAGTATTTGAAATTGTGAGGTTTTCTTCGTAGTAAAGGGTACTAGATCTTTTCAAGTCAAATGATTCAAACGCTTTTTGGAGATAATCTGGGTTGCTACGTCATTAGGATTGGTTGTCGGAGTAACGCTCTTCTAATTTATTCTCAACTTTTGATCATCGTTATTAATTCATTTGCAGATTAGGTCTTACTAAATAGACTTTTCTGGGAGGTTAGTCACACCTCTATTGTTGCGATATTGAATGAAAAGTGTTTATGGTGGTTAATCGTTTTATTTTAGAAAATAGGGATGGATTATCTGGACAAATTAATCGAGGCTAAGAAATATCAGAACGCAGCGGGTCTCTGCAAACTCCTCCTCACTGATAAGGAGTCGTGGGAGAATCAAATTTACCGATTTCTTCAGCTCGGCCAACTTCATGTACGTTGCTCGCTCCATGGCTTAGTCTTTGTTTGGTTTTCGGTATTGTATCCAATTCTACTTCTTAACACCTAGGTTCTTGTGCCCTACTTGCCATCAACAAAAGATCTCATTGGTTCCTCAACCTATGAGGTCATTCTGATCGACCTTTTAAGCAAATCTCCACAGATGCTTTTACAAAAACTCAAGGACTGGCCGCCAAACAGTGGTCTGTACTCTCTCGACCCCATAATTGCGGCGATTCGGGGACAAATCTCATCGCTTTCAACTCGAAGTCCACTTTTCCCTCCATCGAATGCCTTAAACTTGCTCACAGGAGATAATCAGGATCCCGATACGAATGCCCTGTGGCGTGCGTTGATTATCCTCTACGAAAATGCTGGTGAGCCGGAGAAGGCCCTTGAAATTTCAATCATGTTGAAGGACGCTGGAGTCTTTGACTTCCTGCGACGCCATCTACTGCCGGAAGGGCAGGCTAGTGATCGGTTTACAGCGGAGGTTCGCAAACAGCTCCTTCCTCTGTGTCAAATAGACATCACACGAGCAGTCCTTCTCATGATTGACTGTATGCGGGAGCTGCCTGTAAGCCCTTCTTCAGGCATACAATTATTGAAAGTGTCTGGAAGTTTTGTTACTTAGTATTCTTACCCGTAGGTTGATTTCGTCGTTGAAGAGCTCGATTCTCAGCCGATGCTGCTCTTCAAGGTAAGCCACTTCGATTAACGAGTGGGTGATTTGATGTTCCGAGTTGTTGCTATTTAAGGAGGATTTCACTTCATTCACAGTTGGGTTGCTGTGCAAACTCGTGTTTAGGCTACTTGCTAAAACTAAACGCGGTTGCAAAAATTGTCCTGTTACTCATCTTCACAGCTCTAGTTAATCTGGATTTTTTATCGTCTTACCCCATGGATCTGGCAACGCTGCCGTGGATGTAGCGTTTGAGGGATCAAGCTTCAATAATGTACAGAGAGGCTGGGGAAGAATGATCCAGGTAACATAAGGTGGTTTGATGCCATCAGCTTGTAAACCGAATCGCAGGGATCAAGTTGAAGCTACAATTAACTCCCTTCCTCTACTGTTGAGTTTTGCGCTCGGTGATAACCTCTATCACCCCTTTACTTCGACGATCGTAAGGCAGTCGGGCAAAGCAAACAACCCGCGAGGCCAAAACATACCTTGCGTTATGATATTGCATCATTGAGGAAAACTTTCAGGCTCATCGATGCCTCTATTTGGGAAATGAAGCTTTTAGAATGCTCTTCCTATGCCACTCTTTGTTTCCTTTATTAATTTTCAGTGAGTTGCTATTTTCATGCAATACGGTTTCTTACACCACGGATTACTGCGTCCAAAACAGTATTTTGATTCGTTTGAATCTAATCTCGCTCCACTGGCCATTTCGCTTAACTATGGATTGAGGTAGTAGTCAAAGGTCTGTGCAACCATGGTGATGCCTTCGTTGTGAGTCTTCACAGATGCAAATTTCAGCAGTAGATCTTTTTTTTGTTGCGTCCTAATTTACTGTATAACAAGTGAAACTGCTTTTTTTTGGGTCTTGGGTAATTTCACTGACACTGGCACCGATGTAGCGTCCGAACTGCCCTTGATCAAGTTCTGGGGCGTTATCATGGACGGGGTTTTATCATGAATAGATAGAAGACCAGGGAGTTGGGGCATGTGGGGTTATTGCCTGGAGACTGGAAAATGTTTGCGCATTAACCTATGCAAATCAAACAACTACCGCTCTGTCCCCTTCAACAGTATCTCGACGCGCTAAATTTGCGTAATTCACGAGCCGCCCTGCCCCATGCGCATCGGTTGGTAAAGTTGTATGCGTCCTACTCTCGCGAGCAGCTGCTGCCTTTTCTGCGCTCCACCCACCACTACCCTCTCAACGAGGCCCTGGCACTCTGCCAGTCCCTCAACTACGTCCCAGAAACCGTCTACCTACTCACCCGGGTTGGACGTCGCAAGGATGCACTGCGACTGCTCATGGAAAAGGTACGTGCCGGTCAGACACACCCTTTCTTGCTTCCCTTTCATTTTAATTGAGGAGTTTTGGAAATAGTTTGCTGAAAGTACTTGAGCGCATTCAATGGGATTTATTTGTTTTCGAGAGCCTGACTTCTAAATTGCTTGATGAAGAAAGCGAGGGTATTATGAACTAATTGTGTCTCAGAAGTAACGGTTGCAATCGAGTGAAATAGTAATCACTTTGGTTTGAAAAACTAGGAAAAAGTCATGGACTTGACACATTCCGTAAACTGTCCCCTAGTCCTTTCGTTCTTTATGTGCATGAGAATTCATTTTAAATGACTTACAATGGAGAGTGAACCTTTTACCACCTACATTTGTCGCTTAGAGAAAAAGATAGTAGTTCATACCTCCTGATCATATCGTACATGTGATCCAACGTAAAAAAACTTCACCACTCATCTTTTGAACATTCGTGCGTGTCCTTTGGGTAGTATTGTTACGTGATTTCCCATATCCAGACCTCCCAAGGTCGCTTCTGAAATTAGCTCCGAGGATTCTAACGGAAAGTGATGTTGGTTTTCGTGTGCTTGCGTTTAGCGGTTGGGTACACATTTGTTACGAGGTGAGGGATCAATTCATGCTACTTTACATATTGTAGGGTGCGGAGGATACATTTCTACTGGGAGGCAAGACTCTGACTATGGAACAGCGTCAGGCTGAGGTAGCCGCCCGAGCAATTGCTTATTGTCTGGAGGAGGACTTCTCTCAGCGAGGGATCTACCTTACCTCCTACGATCGTCCCCACCGTCTGCACTCCAAGCTCCTCCAAAAGCACAGCCGGGTTGGCAGTTATGGTGTTGCCGCTGCGGCAGCAGACAATGCGAGTGTTGGCGACGATAGTGGTGGCGGTATCGGCGACGATGAAGACTACGACCGTGATTACGGCGTGGAGGAAGGCGGTGTGGGAGAAGGTTTTTCTTCTTCGCCTTCCACTTCGCGCGAGGCTGGCGAATTGTGGAAGCAGGTGGTGTTTTTCGCGGTGGACAAACCTGGCTTCATTTGCGCTCTCTTGAACCAGGCCAGCACAGAGCGGATTGACCCCTCCTTGTTACTGAGGAAGATCGCGCCCAACACTGAGATTCCTCACTTGAAGGAGTCTTTAGTCAACCTCCTTCACAATACGCAGGTAATGTTGGGTCTGTTTTACCAATTATTTTCATCCATTACTAATGATAGAGCTTTAATCGAATTTAAGCCGTGTATTTGAAATACTTTGTTGAGATGGGGAGGCTAGTGAAGAAGCCAATCAACCGACTTCGGTAGAGGCGATTTTGACTACCCGGCTTAAGTGATTTTCTGTACGGTTGGTGGCTGCTTCTGCGCCATTAGGAATAATTTTATTCTAGCACTTGAAATATTACTTTAGCAAAGGCGATTTTGCGCCCAATTTCGCATGTTCTTGAACTGTTATGCCAGCATTTACTAGCTTAGATACTTTTATCTTGAGAAGTTATTTTGTTAAATGATTTTTAGGTTGGAAGTGATGCTATAGAAAGACCTTTAAGCTGTGGTGAAGATATAGCATGTCCGTTTATCCACGTGAGCGACTGTTCGACTGTCATTTGATGAGATAACACTGGTCTACGTTAGTGGGTCATTTCGGTAAAAAAATTTATAGTTGCTAAGCCTCGTCAATGGCCATTTATTAACGCAAAGTTGTTTGAGGAAAAGAATTGTGGAAGAAAGGTAGCATACAATCACAGTGGGTCAATTTCAAAGAAGGCGCCATTGGTAGGTGAGGTTAATGGGTGCCATTTCGTATGTCTTCTGTTCAGTCATGTCGTCCCAAACATTTATGTCGAAACGAAGTGAATTTTTAGAGTCAGAGGGGAGTAATGGCCCATATGAACGGTCAAAATTGTAGCCAAACGCTCACAAGTGATTGTCACAAGAGGTGCATTTGAGAAGTGATAGCGTAATTTTTTTGGCGTGAAATTCACCACTGTTCCTCCAGATCGCGGATTCACAAGCTGAGTCTGTCTAGGAGACCGTATAATTCTTCTTTTTTAAGCGAGACTAAACTTTTCCAATAGTTGCCTTGAAGAAGGGCTTAAATTTGTGGGAAGGAGCTGTGTCGAACCTTCCAAGAATTGGGAAGTCATTGATACAATCTTGCAAATATATGGCATCCTAGGTCAAATGGTGAAGTAACGGATTGAACTGTTCTAAATAGGGCCTGATTTGACCATTTAAAGGTGCGAGTGATGTACACAGTACTTTTCTTCATCTTCTAATGGATGCGAACTGCTAACCGGGCTGTAGTTAAAAAGTGAACATTTGAAAACTAGAGGTGCGATTTCGTGAGTATCCATGTGCCATGTCTACCAAAGGGATATTTTCGCTGCTCTGGGGACATGCTAATGCAACGTGACAAGATGGATTGTTCTAATCGGGACTGCTGTATGGGGAGCCAATGCTTTGGGCTAAAAACGGTCGACATAAGTGTAGTGAATTTATTGCCAATCCATGGAGCAAAAATGAACAGTAAACTGTGATGGACAATTTTCACACCAGATGGTCGGGAAACCCATGATATTACTCTTTCTAACTGTACTGTATCTCAGCCAAAATATCCATTGCTCTACCACGACACTAATTGTCAGTAATGCTCTTAACAGGTTCAACTGTTGCTTAAAGCCAAAGAAAATTGACCGATCTGTTTGCGTCTCATGATTTGATGCAATCAGCAGGTATCAGAAAGTGATAAAGAGCTCACAATTCTTTCCTTGGGCTCAAGTTTGAAATGCTCCCATGAGCCCGCCTAGATAGTGATGCTTACAACAGTCATGCCATCAATCGAGAGTGACACTTGTTGACAAGGGGGGGTTAGACTTAAAAACAATTGTCTACCTCCGATGATTTTCCAAAAGAAAATAGTTAGAACTAAGCAATGAATTCAATTTTTGCTCCAAGTGTCATTTTCAATCACCATTTAATAATTTGCTTCGACAATGGCTCTAGTTTGCTATCAGTAAAGGCAAAATGAGTGAAAACAAGGCCTGATAGCATCGGCTCAAACATCGGTACCTTACTTCAGATTGTGTATCAGAGCTTTCCATTTAAAAAGATTCATCTTAACGTGGGTCTATGAGGATGTCAACAGTCGAACAAAATAGTTAATGGCTATTATAAGATCGTGCTTAACTCTCCTTCAGATGCAAATTGAGCTGCGACGGAATTGCGAGAACATTTTGTTGAAGGATCTCCACGAGGTCTCCTCCCGTCTGGTGAGCATTCAAAATCGTGGTGTGTTTGTGGACATCCGAAAGGAGAGGGGAGACTGGGGTGGCAGCGCCATCTGTCGCGTCTGTCGTCAGACCCTTCTATCCTCCTCCACAGAGGGCCACCCCAGCAGTGATCAGGAGGCAGGTGGACTACATCAACCACCTCTTTTGGTATTTCGCTGCTCTCACGTCTTTCATCAGGCCTGTCTCCTACGCCCCGGCCGATTTGTCGTTTGTCCTGTGTGCGTGCGGGAGCGGACGGAGGCTGCCTAGACTGCCTCCCATCTAGCATGGCTTGATTCTTGTAAAAATATTTTATCATTTCGAACAAGATAATACCAGATATTATTAGTCGTGCATTACTAGATGTGCATCTTTCTTTCATGAATCCACTGATTAAAGTGATCGACACTGGTGTGTCCATTGACCGCGATTTTTCCAAATCTACCATTGTATTTTATCAATCTTTCTTTTTAACAAATGAATACTTAAGCATATTTTGGTACTATGTTGGGCTGGATAAATAAAAATGCGTTTCTGAATTTGCTATTGATGAATATGCTTCTGCTCCTTGTAGACTTATTGTTCTTTCCAAAACCGAAGGTTGAGTTCCTATTCCAACAGTAAAATGGGATGTGTAATTCGTTGTGCTTGAAGAAGGGGGTCGGGTTGTCTTGGTACATCCCTTCACCTACTTTACCATTTTGCTCGGAAGAACAGTATTGGAACGTCGAGGTCTATTTGTTTGTGAACCCGGCACAGAACTAAATCTGCGCAGTTGCCGGCGACTTCGGATGGAGTGAACACAGAAGTTGCTCTTCAACGTAACGTTTTAATCACTGAGGCAATCCTTGTATCAAAAGGCCATACCTCCACACAGAATAGCGCATTAAACGTTGAGTATAGTTTGTGTGTAGCACCTCTTGTTTCCTCCAGCACTGGAATGCTGACATATTTTATGAAAGCAGCTGGGAGGCATTGGTCTTGCTCATCAGCACCAGACAATTGCTGTGGACAAAAGGTGGGTAGAATTATCCACTCGAGTTTATGAACTCAACGCATATATTACGACACTGGATGTTTTGTGGCTTCTTAGAAGTTTGCTAAAGTTTTGTGATCAGATGAATGGAACAGATCTTTACTGAAAAGCGTCTTCTTGCCATGAAACTGTCCCTTCCTCTCCCCCTTAAAGTAGGATCTTTAAAATTGAAATATGTGCATAGTAGCATAGTGGAAACAATCTCGAGAATGAACACTCATTTACCTCGTCCATTATTGGAAGGTAACAATCTTAATTGTGCTCTCTGCCTGAGTCATTGGTGTTGAGCGGTATTCGAACACACTCATATGCGTGGCAGGCTCGGAGGATTTTCGTCTCTCGATAAAAGGAACGATTTCTATGTAGTTTATCAACTTGAGTCACCTGCTCAGCTTTCCCTCGTTGCGTAATCGTCCGCATTGCTTAGTATTAAAAAATTCACATCCACTACTTACCAGTGCCGACATTTGCTTCCGAATTTAACCTAGAGATCCTCACTAGGTTGCGCGTTCTGAGCTTTCGCTGACGGTTCCTCCCGAGGTTGGGTTCTAGAACCTCGCGCAGATCGGACGGAATCGCGATTGTTTGGTACGAGTCACCAAGATGTGATTAATTGCCCAGCTCTGGAGTTCGAACCCTTAATAATGGTACCAAACGTGACCCCAAAGCCCTCGAGTTACATCTAGCTGTTGACTTAATGCATTACCCTCAAAAAAAAGTTGATATAAAAGTAGACTTGGAAAGCGTCCAACGACTATCTGCCACACCAGCGCATATACAGCACGGTATACTAATGCTGTTTCCACTGTATACCAATCCAACGTCTTACGTTCCCTTCTACTCATCCAGTAAGGCAAAACCAGGCAACTAATGGGACCTTAAACTTAATGACTGACATTTCTTTGTTGTTGTCAGGACGGTAAACCCCGTGTCACAGAAGTCATGTAACTGTTGCATGTGGAGGCTACAAATACTCAGATATTTCCAGTTTGCAAACTTGACAGATTTTACTGAGAAGGAAATAGCGGAGCTGAAAGGTAACGCGATTTCAATGAAAGTGTCGCAAATCCCGAGACACAGATGCACAAAGCACCACTGTACTTCTAAGAAGATGGAAGCGGGCCAATTCTGATCCTCAAATGCGGAAATCGGAACTGTGCATTTTTGGGAGCCCCACTCCTCCGTTGCATGCCCTCCTGACTGTGGAAGTCTGGGACTGACGCTCACGAAATCACCTATCTCGCAAGAAAAAGAATAACATCGATAAAAAAACTCCGGTTTTCAGTTTTGTATAATTAAGCACTGTAATAATCAGAGCACGACAGAATGGAAGCCCAACCTCGGGCCCACAATAAAATGGGGGGACGCAGAAGGCATGCTTCGTACGTATGTAACCCGTGTACACTGGGATGTTGATTCCTAGCTGAGGAGGCTCCATCCCATCCAACGGCAGGCTTGCCTGAATCAGCTTCTCATATTTCCCAACCCACTGATATCGAAGCGACGACATTGTGAGCGCCAGTGTAGACTCGCGGACAAAGTCCTAAAATTTCCACTTTATCCACATCAAAATACCATAATGCGTGGCCAATAGATACATAATTATGAAAGGGTGATGCATATGTTTGCGTGCATGTGTGTAGGTGCTAAGAATTTGGAGTAAACTGAATTGTTGTTGTTACAACATCAGCAACGGCAGGAGCACCGACCGGAGTTGAAGTTAAACCGAATCTTGGGACTAGCATGCGCACATGGAAGAGGGGGAGAAGGAGATCGTGTAGGTAAATCAAATGACGAGGCAAAATCAATCTTTTACAAAAAAGCCGGAAGAGAAAGGAGAAATCAACATTTTCCAGATGGAATTCGAGAGCAAAATGGATGGGTGAGGGTGACGAAGGGTAGGAAAGTGATCAAGTGATCGCAGGAATTGGGGAATCAAAAGGTGAGAGTTTGGTCACCGTTTCTTTCGCCACTCCTTCCTTTCCCTCCTCCCCTGTCCCCTCCTCTTCCGCTGCCGCCTTCTCCTCCCTCCCCTCCGCGTCTCGTGGAGATTCGTAGCGAGCAAAACTGCGCTGTTCGCGCGAGAGATCGTCGTCGCACGCGTCTTCGTGGTTAGAGAGACCACTAAAAACGTCATTCTCTGCTTCCTTTTGCTCTTCCTCTTCTTCTTCTTCCTTATTGACTCCGCACTTGGCCACAGCTGCTGCATTGGTTTCTACGCTGTCCGCTTTTTCCTCTGCTTCATCTGGTTTCTTAGAAAAGCTGGCCATTTCATCCTCACTGACTTCCTCAGTTGGATGGTCCTCGATTCCGTTTGTGGCATTGCATGGGGCTGCATTACTCTTAAGCATAAACAAAGTAAGCAATGCCTCAGTAGTGTAGCTATAGCTTCATGAGTTGAAACAAGTTGACTTTATTCATCGAATGTGGAGGGTAAATATATTGCCATAAGAAAAACTGACTGCGCTACAGAACAGAGAATGCTTCGAAAATTCTGGGGTAGCAGAGGAGTACCGGACAGAAAGCATCTAAAGCAAATGTCAATAATGGACTTGGAAAAAATTGAGCAATAGAGTGAGAAAGGAGGACCTTTCATCGAAGTATCACAACTTTGACCTGTTCAAGCCGTAGCATTCAGTAAATACGCATCGAACTGTTATTTCAACTACCCTAACATCCTTTGCTAAATTCCACCCTTTCACCGATTCTTGCCAAGCTAAACACGCATCTTATCGTAATCTCATACTATCTCATCATTAAGAGTATGAATCTATTAGACTGATCGAAACAAATCATCAGGAAAATGAGCATACTGGCTTTCCAGTTCATAGCTTTACCAGAATTTAATCCAATACTAATAGATGCCTGATTCATGCATTATGAAGGCCCAGAAAGAGCCAAACTTACGGGACTGGCATTTCCATTTTGAGCTCCATCAGATACAACGAGACCATCGTCGGAGGATTGCAGAGCATTGTCTCCAGAGGGAGAAGAGAGCACAGGGCCATCAGTGGGGTGGGTAGAAGGGGTGGTTTGGGTGAGCAGAGGCAGAGAATATGGCTGTGGTTGTGACTTTACTGCCATGGCCTGTTGGCTCTGCATCAGTGCTTCGAATCGTTTGTCCGGGCGGCGATAGAGAAAGATCTCCTGCATGAACAACAGACGCACACGTGTATACAGTGAATCAATTTCTTGCAGCAGTGAGCTAATTCGCCCTCTACCCCAGTCTGACAAAGCCAGACCTATGTCATCATCCTGACACTAGTTTCACGAGTCTACAGACCTCCGAGTTTGGACTATTCCAAGGTGGATAAAAAACGTTGTGACAAGTCAAAAAAACAAAATGAACTTCGCCTTTCACAGGCGCAGCTCTGGTGTTGATAAGAAATGCGACAAGATTCATTCCTTACATTCAGTTGAAGCAAATAAATACGACCTTTTTGAGTGCAACCACTTTTTACCTATTAAAATGACGTCCTTGGCATGGCGGTATTATTTTAAAACTCGAAGACAATTACTGAGACATTCCCGTGGCATGCATTTTAACGTCACTTTTTGATTTCTCAGAATCGTGAACAAACATTTATAATATAAAACTAAGGGACTAATGTTTCCTGAAAATTAATTCATTTTCGGATTTCCCCGTTAAAAAAGCTTAAAAATTCGTGCACAAACCTACCTTCTCCGTAGGGACTAAACAGCTCCCCCAACGAAGCCAACAGAAGAGTCGGCGAGTAGCTATTAGTTGCTAAAATCCTCGCTTTATTCGCCCAACAAAGCAATAAAAACGAACAAATGCTCGTTTTCATCGCCACAACATCTTACCCACAATGATATGTTGTCTAAATTACCCGCTAGTCGGTGAAGATAGTGTTTGAGGTGGTTGAAGTGTGCTACCATGAAAATAAGTAGGAAACAGTACTGCAGATCACTGCCTTAGCTATCAGTAAAATTTTTGAAAATATTTAACACAGAAGACAGAAATTGCACCACCACTGGGACCAAGGTAAATTGAGAACGATAAACTAAGAGAAGTTGGTTTATGGCCACGCAACCAACACCATAGGTGCATATTTATGACACCTTTCCATTGCACCGATTTGTGAGCGGCAAAAAGAGTGGCTTGATTTGCAACAGTAAAATGGATTCGGAATTCTCTTGGTCCTAGGGGAGCCAACTACATTGTTTTCGTTTTCGAGAAACACAACTGTAAATAGAGCATGTCTTTTACCGTCTGTGGTAGTCGACTCATCTCTGTTTTTAACCTCGACTTTAATGCACACCCGCCAACTACTAGCCCGCGAATAATAAAAATAACCTCTGAATTGAAGTGGGTCGGCATGGCGTAAAACAGATTCATTTTCTAGCAGCAAAACTTGACCCACATACTCGCGGTGACCATATGGGTGAAAAAATTACTTAAAGGGAGGAAGGAAAAAGGTGCTAGACTGAATGCGTAGCAGTGGGATGGCAGACCAACACCTTAAAGGCAAAAGAAATGAAACGAAATGCTCTGCATGCGTTTTGACTGCATTGCCATCTTAGCGGCACGAAAATCTATCAAAGTCGGTGTTGGAGAGAGTCAGTTCGACTTCTGTGGTAATTGTAAAAGTTGACATTTTGTGCGCAAATGTTAGACCATCTTACAGAGTTTGAAATTGAAAGCAACCACACGGCGAAGACAAACTTTTTTGCAGTGATTCAAAGCGCAGTGTTCGGGAGAACAATATCAGTACTTTTTGATCAACACGATGCTTTTGCATGTAATGAAATAGAAAATCAGATTATGACTTTAATGCCGGAAAAGATGGGGAACGCTGAATTACATGCAGCTAGCAGTAGCAAAGCCTTGTTTGCAGAGTGGAGAAGCTTTCACAGGAGTACAAAAGGTTCAGCAATTCCTGTTCAAGAGCCAAAACACACCCATAAATACGAAGGATAACTGATAAATCAAAGAGGAGGTAGGAAATGGACTTGCTGCTTGTAGCAGCTAAGTTTCTGTGTACAGTAGTAATAAGCTTGATTTCCAACGTTACCAAAAAAGCTAGATCAATTCAGCACCCGAGTTCCATCAAATCGTTATCATAGCCGTTTGATTGCGCCCCAAAAAAAATCGAGCAAGTCAAGATCATAATTGGAGAATGGGTGAAATGACACTGTGTTTGTCGCAGTAATGCTTCTACCAAATCAGAGAAAGCTCAAATGCTCACCTAATTGGTCGAAATCAAAGTCCCGTGGGAAAATTCGGGTGAGATCAGGGTGCAGAACGGGTGATGTGTGCTGATTGTGGTAGCCAAGTTGCCAAAAATACAAAATAAGCCTCTTGAAGCGTCACAATAGGAAATGACAAGTTTACACCCAGGATCTCGACTAGTTGATATGCCCTCGATAAAGTCAAGAACCGAAATTGCACAAAAAGGAGCAGATGAGATTCGAGACATGAACTGATGTCCTATTGGCAGCAGCAAAGTTTGCCCATGAGCAGGGCGAACAGGGAAGGCACAAATTCGAGTGGGAAACCGGACCGGAGCACTTGCACCAGAGAACCAAACGCCTACCAAAACGCAGAATAACTTAGCCCTTGCACGATCACTGCTTAAAACTATCCCATACGATTGGTAGTACCACGCGACCCTTGTTTTAATAGAAGAACTAACATTGATAGCTTGCATCCATGTTAGGTATGCCTTGACAAAATGAACAGTTTTATTAGCATCAACTCTGCCTACAGGGTTGTGTTTAAGGCGCTAGAAGTTCAGCTGCGCTGAAAGGCCAGCTACGAATTGAAGACTAAATTAGACAAAGTGGGATAATAATTATGGCAGGTATGATTCAATCGAAGACCTACAATTTTTAAAATGAAATCAATGGGATTCTGGCAGTAACTATGCTTCTGCACACAGAGAATGACCTAATCTCTAACATCAAAGACACTTTTGACCGGGCCAAATAAAGCATGTAAAGTCAGACAGAAAATGAACGGAGCTGCGTACTATTTATACCAATGAAGCATCAACATATTCAGAATGAATCTGTTTTAAAAATAACAGAGATTCACCGGAGTAAAACATGGATAAGATGTTATGCAGTTGGTTGTTTGGGTGTTCAAAGAAGGGATCGCGGAGTAGTGAACCCCTCATTTATGCGCAGCAGTCTTATTTTTTTCATGCCCAAAGGGGGATCAAAATATTAGCGTTTTTAACTCAATTCAAATTCCTTTCTTCAATACCTCCAATAACCAACTCGTGAAGCTACTTCCTCATATGTTCCCCGCAAAAACAAGGAGCGGATTTAAGGTAGACCTTTAACCTACGTGTTGTTTGTAATAGCGCCTCTCCTCCTCATCAAGCAGCACGAGGTTGAGGTAGTAGCGGACAGAGAACTTGCGGTTAACGTCCTTCATTGTTGGCGTAAGATCGTAAGCACCGAGGAAGAGGCGGATGGGTATGCATTCTCCACGCACGGGCGCTCCGTCCATAATCTCAAACTTGGCCAGTGTCTCCATATCAGTAAAGGTATTCACCGCACCCAACCCTGTCGATTCGCGACGTAGGATCTGTACCTCCATGTATTTGATCTTCACTCGAACGAGCAGAAAGCAGATCTTGCCCACTATCACGTCCTCCAAGTGATAGCTAGGAGCCAAACAAACAAACGAACATTCAATATCATTAGTCGCCGTAGGCTTTTCGCCATCTTTAATGAGACCCAACACTTTTAAAACCATTTTACGGGTCGTTTGTTTGACTCATTAACCAGCCGAAGATCTTCGTTGACAGCATTATTGCTCAACACCATTTTCTTCAAGTAGTGACCTGAAGGCTAAGCAGGCAAAAATCAACACTAGTACCAGCGCCGCTCCTTCTTAAGACATACACTTGCACTTCTATCCTAGTTCAAAATAAGCTTCGAAATTGTTACCATAAGCACGACTTTGTTTATTGACAGGAGACATAGTCATGCACTGACAATGTTTAAAATCTACCGCTCTACGCTCGGAAAAAGAAATCGAAAAGGAGTTTGATGCCAGTGAAGTGCGAATTCAATGGAGGTTGGCAGCATCAATCCGCCGATTGAGATTCAAAAGGAGAAATTTAAGCAAAGTAATACAGAATTTGTAGCCGATAATGCTCTGAAATAGTGTTTTTTTTCATCCATTTGGAGACTTGTAGAACAATGAAAAATGAACGCCTGAAGCGAATAAATGAGCCCAAAATGAGAACCTTTCAAACAATCTGGCGTGTCACATAAATAACTTGGTTTGTCATGCCATCCCTATGCCTGGAAAATTTCCCGTTTTGTTGTGAAAAAAAAATGACAATCGTCAAGTTTTCGACCAAATTCAAAACAGGTTCGTACATATTTACCAGGAAGAATAAGGTGTGAGGGGAAAAGGCTTGAATCAGGCTGAGCGCGAAAAAGCGAATTCCCAGTAGAAAACAGGAAAGTGAGCTTTACTTATGAACAAAAATGACCGAATTAACTAAACTATTCTTCCATCAGTCGCCCTTTTAATTAAGCTGTAAGGCAAACAGGCTTGTGCAGTGTTTTGTGATACCAACATAACTGCAAATACCTTCTCTATCAGCTTCATTTATTGGAAATACTCATTACAATCTATCACCTGTTCCAAACAGAACCAACCAATGAAAGATTCTGCCTCGGGAAGCAAACAACTTGACCCTAGTAAAATCTGTCCGAACACCTGTAAGCGTACACAAAAAGCGGTCTTATAAAGGTGAAGTAGTGACCTAGAAGTGTTTAGGTCTACTGGCTCGTTTAAAGTGATACATTTGTTTCCTTACTGACCGGTAGAATGCAAACGTCAATTCGCATTATAAGTCAGACAGTTATTAGCCGGCAATCTAAAATACACAAGACTTTTTGTAGGGCAACTGAAAGGCCATCAAGGCCTATTATCTTCCGGCGGTGCGGGTGACATTAATTTATTTGGTAGCTTCCGCAACTTTTCCAGTTGATGCAGACTAAAAGGCATCAGTGAAACCTATTGGCGCTCAATCCTCCGCTCAAAACAAGCATAGAAGGCTTCCTATTTTTGAGTAATCAAAACAATTTGTGGATAGAATGTCCTACTGCTGCAATTACAAATTGCTATAAAAATTTTGGGAGAAACCTCCCCAGCTTTGGAATCACGTCAAACCCGATTAACTAAAGTAGCCGAGCTCAGGCCACATTAGGCTCAACTGAGTCTCTACGAGGGCTTACAATAGAAATAAAATGGCACATAGGACGGAGTGACGTGCACGAGCTTGACGGGTGCCTACAAGTTACAGCAAGTCACTTCCATAAGCTGTGCCGATGAACACATGGTATTTTTAATCACCCCGTTAGTGCCATAAACAGTCACCGAACAGTGTCCACTACCATTTGAGCGGTGTCTCTTGGTGCAAAGAGCTTTTAAATGGGGTGCCATACCACGGAGGCACTTTAATTGCCGGGTTATAATTTTGGGAATTCAATTTTCACATTCTGCCCGCTCAACTTTCTAACAAGTCATCAACTGAAAGTAACATTTTCACAGGTACAATTCAAAGTAAACTCAAATAGCACTCCAAATAAAAGACAACTTGGAATAAGGCATCGTTCTGCACATCGAATAAGTAAGGGGCATGAGAATTAATTCAACAGTTTCCCAACTGAACCTACTGACAATGGGCTGTGAGAAAGCTTAGAGTACTTTTGTCATCGCAAGGTGATTTATTTGCGTCCACTTTTGCACCTCACATAATGCCAAAAAAGTTGCGATATGCCACTAGCTAGCTTCTTATCCTTTGTGCAATAAAAACATTGTTTAAGTTACAGAAACCTTCAACTGAAAACGAAACACACAAGACAGTTTTATAATCCTCTTAAAAGGCGACGTAAAAATTCGATTATTTTCAATTTACAATCTAAGTAGAGGGGATGTACGGAATGCTGAAAACGAGAGTATTTAAAGAGTGAGATTAAAATGCCTGCTCCTAAGTTGTCCTAGATATACTGAATGAAAATGCACCATACGGCTTGTTACTGGCACTTGCACTGGCAAAATCCAAAGCAAGCCCCCAGTGCGTCAAATTTGAATGTCCATCCATGTACTGACAGATTTATGTGAAAAAAGAATGAATGGAATCGCAAGCGACAGGAAGACATCGCACCACGCAGCTAGTGTGCATGGAAACACCGCTTTCATCCGCGAAACTAGAAAGTTGACCACCCCGACCTCGAACACGGATTTTCACAGCGAGTTCGCATAATGCCTAGCCGAAGTGACGCATTTATTCACGAAACTACTGATGCTAAGCTTTGCAGAGCACTGCATAGCCACTGCCATCAATTTCGCCTTACTTAAGCACTCGGCAAAATGGAAGTTGAGCAAACCCCGGCCGAAAAGGAGAGATGCATGAAGGTGTTATTTTTCCTTTGCTGAGCAAAAAAAGCCAAGATTTGGTCACCTGAAGGCTGAAATCTAAGCCGAAAATATTTACTAGGACCGGGTATAATTTTCACAAAAGCAAAATGCCTTCAAAGCTAGGAGTGTCTTATTTTCCTTAATGAAAGTAACATCACATGCGGTGCAAATCACTAAACAATAGAAAGTGAGATCCGTACATGAATAATTACCATCATGAGGATGTAAACGAAGTGCAGGATGCAACAAAAAGAAGCAAATTACCTCACTCCAAAGGTTTCTGCCATTTCCACGGGTCCTTTTAAAAAGAGTATTCTGCCACAGAGGTACGTAAAATATCAAGTGTGATTTAGATAAATTACATAGATTCCCGATAGATTACGGTATTTTTGATGGAAGCGAAGCGAGGCGACGAAACGAACAGCATTGAGGTCGTAAAGAAGGCAACCATTTTTTGAGCCCTCTAAGTTTACGTAGAAAAGCGCATTCAGAGAATTGTATTTTGTGTATTTCAGCACACCACTTCATATAGATGCCTTAAAAAGCTTTGACTTTGACACTCTATTTGAAGACAAAAGTGGACCAGTCTTATACATTACTCCCACCATTTTTAGGTTTCTTGATTGACCAAGGATTTCCAGTTCGTTTATCACCAAACATCAAGTCGTACTTCATTTTTAATTATCAAACATGGTAATCAAATCCAGCCATTAAGCATTTAATCAAGAGACGAGTGCCTCGGAAGCTAACGAAAAACTCGCTTACAGCAACAAATTTTATGCGAAGCATGTGCACATGACATTCAGCACTAAGACCGATGGATCTAACATTAAGCTGTTCATTGGAAACGTGATACGTTCAATGAACACTCACCAGGAGGCGTTATATTCGAATTCGATGTGGAGGCTGTCCTCGATGCCCACCTCCATTTGAATGTTGATGTCAGGCTGTTGGGGCTTATGGAAGGAATGCACGAGTATGTCCAGCTCCTTCGTTAAATCCATAAATCGCTTCACCACTGTCAACCGCAGGAAGTACCTGAAAAAGGATGAAATGGATAGAGAAAACCAACGAGCAAACATTCCCATTTCAAACCGCGATAGTTCGATTGCAGTGGGACGATACAATGCAATAATAAAGGAGAACGCTTTAGCCTTAAGTGGTAAAAATCCATTGATATAAATCGCTAGCTTGGCGCAAAATCACATTTGGATATGGAACCACAGGAATTATTCCTGTTGGGTCCATTAGTGATGACAGAAAGGGAATACCGAAAATAAGATGAAATTCTAAGGAAGATCGACCGATGAATTAGTGAGAGCCCATGCGGGCGTCACAATGCTCTCAACACTTTGAAAGCGATTTGAAGTTTTGAGAGACTATAAGGACCTGTTACCATCAAAAGTGTTAAATTTAGGAGAAGAATTTCGACTCCCTATGGCTCGCATCGGGGGGTGTAAAATAAAATGACGAGTCCCAATGCTTGAAGAACTACTGAAACGTAAACACTAAGAGATCGAGTGTAGCTTCGATCTAACTTATCGGGCAGAATAGTTAATTGAGACTGGAGCAGCAGCCAGATTGAAATTGGAAGTATGATTACAGTACCAAATAAAATAAGAAAGTTTAATTATAAACCAGATTTTTGGGCAAAATAAAATCCGACTATCATTGCTATAGGTATTTTACTTCTAAAACTTGGGAAAACTCATGCATTCGTACAATCAACAAAAATGGTTACTTTGACTAACCTAAGGTGAACATTGGAGCCAGAGTAGGATTCGAAAGGCATCTCAACATTTTCAAAGAGGAAGGGATATGTAGTCGAGGACTGAGAGAGAATTCCTGGACGAGCCAACTCCTGTGTTCGATTAAGAAATTCATCTCGACTGCCCCGATCGGCGAAGAAGTCAATGTAACCGATAAGCTCTATTTTGATACCCTGGTATTCCAATTTACTGCCTCGTTTCAGGGAGATGGTGACTTGGCCCGAGATACTCTCACCATTGTAGAACACGGGTAAAAGACATGTCTGTTGCTGGTCTGATTTCACCTCAACCAATTTCCGATTGGTTAGATTGTTCAGGGAAATATCTATGGAAGCACTTTGCCCAATACCGAGGAAGTTCTGAAAAAAAATAAAATAGGCCAAAGTTGAGAAAACATCAATTAAGAACAATGGGGATGCTGGAAATAAGAAATAGACAGCTATTTAACGCGGGATGTCCAAAACTGCAAGCAGAACAGAACTTTGAAGGCTAAACCGGCAAGGTTGTGGCAGCCATAAGAAACATCACCTAAAAGGAAGGTGATACGTTCCGCGTGGGAAGGCACATTAACCTAAGGAATTATGGGATGAATATGTCAGAACAATAGAAGTGAGACAGAAACAGCGAGCACTGGACCGATCAAACAACTTAAAGGCTACGTGAAAAATAAATAAAGAATGATGCGACTGAACCGAGTAATACATATCGAGAACAGAACCAAAAGCTTAGAGGTCAAAACAAACATCCGACTGCTATCCCGTCACAAGTCGCGACGAAATTATCCCTACAAATAGCTGCGCAAACAGAAAAAAACGAAGAACAATTTAAAAGTTACAACAGCATACCATAATAAAAATAAACTATACAGCCAGTCGACTGTTATCACCGTGCACTATGTACCATTGAGCTCCGTTTCTTATTGGCTTAAAGTCTGTGTAGTTAAAATCAGCCCGATTATTAATTCAAACCCGTGTCTTTTGACCTTTTGCAAACACTGAACAAATAAAAGTCACAGCTCTTTTGTTCCTTTTTGTTAATTAATTGTTAATTGACTGTTGCACCTTTGCAAGGTAGACTGGCCTTTGGGTCATGCCAGCAGCCCCATCCTCAGCTATGGGTCTACAGTGCATAATTTACCCGAGTACCATATCGTATTTCGTCTTCACAGAAATCTAGGTATGTTACAATAGGAGTGAGTCCAATCAAAACGTACATTTAAACAAGCACGTGGAAAAGGCCACCACAACATAATGAACGTATTGAACGCTACCCAATGCCTGAAACGAATCCAACAAAACCTTTGCTACTACCGTGGTGTTTATCCCCGTGTCATTAATTTTTTTCTGTTACACGTATTGTCCTATTTCACCCAGAAAGGCTGGAATTTCATTAGCAGGGCTAAGGCACCTGGTTGCAGGGTGCTCGTATAGTAGAACGCATCGTTAAGCAAAACATCAAGGCATCACATGCTCTCACTTTTTTTGAAAGATCTTGGGACAAAAGGTCCGTGTCCGACAGCGAAAAACATATCCTAGTGCAGCCGATAAAACAAATTCTTCTGTGATTTTGAAACCTGTTCTTTTGTATATTCATGCGTCGTAATCAACGTGTTTTTCCTAATTTTGTAGTTGTGATTATCACATTATTAGTAATTTGAACTGAATAAGATGTGGGATAGCTTTATGCGTTTAAAGCCGATAAAATATCGGGGTACCACCAGGTAGCCCACACTCGCCTAAGTTTTATTAGCTTCAGACCTCACACCTTGCATCGCGAGTAACCAACTTAACTCGATTTTCCCACCATAAAACTAAACGGGATGAAAATTTATTGACATTTTAGTGGTGAATATGTTTCATTTGCTCGCAGTCCCGTAGGCATGGTGCTTCGTACCACTTGGAGCTCCATTTGGCACGGTAGGAGGTCTTAATCCCGAGATGGAATCGTAATTAGTGGAGGACAAATACGAAAAATGCGAGCATAGTAGGTTATGTAACTGTAATGAAAAGGTATTTGATGGAATTGAAGGTAGTTAGGTGGGTGTTGGGGAGGAGAGGGGTTTGGGGTATGCTGGTAGGCTTTGGACGTTTGAGGCCGCGCGAGGGAGTCGGTGGCTCAGCGAATCCGGAATAGGCCTTGAACTCCCCTTCCCTCAGTTCACTTTGGATGCTGGGGCTGGGGTCTCTAAAATGCAAACAATATGGTCTCAGGAGTGAATTTAGGGAAAGTATTTGGTTACTACAGATGCGTGAGTCTTGGTTGACAAAAATATGCAATGATTAATCGTGCACACTTTATATTGGTAAAATACTAGTTTTAAGGCTGTGAACTGCGAAGTCATAGCTGCAAAGTGTGAGCTAATACCTGTAAAATCAGAAAGGACGTTAGGCATGCAATGTTACATCATGATGACTGCTGGAGACAGGTGTTTTTCCAAAAGGCTCAAGGGCACTTGGCATCGCATTTGCCTCCCGAGGGTTCAGTCACACAAAGATCAAAGGTTTCTTTTAACTACCAAGCGCTTGCACGGAGCTGTTTACATTTTTTGGAATAAGATAGAAGCAATTTGAGGGAACAAGAATTTGACAACGTCTCGTCACGTAGGTCAATCCTAGTCTATTTGAAATGTTTGCAAAAGAACCCATCTGATTTTATGCTTTCAATGTCTCTGAATGAGCTTTTGACCATGCTGTATAATGCATAACACGGGACACTTTGCTAAGCAGGCGCGAGAAGCTTTATTAATTCAACAGACTTCGACTAACGGTTGTGGATCATGATGTAGTCGCAATCAAAATGTTTCCGTGATGCTGCCACGTTGAACAACAATATCCCGAAGGGAGAAGTCATTAACTATTTCTAGGACAAAAAATAGTGAAAATAAGCCAAACAAACAAGGGTTGTTACACGATGCCAACCTGATTACTCTTACTTTTCCGTTCCATCCCAATTCAGCTGCGAAGTTGGCAGCATGACGCGAAACTTTGTGAACACTGCATAAAACTCGTCTGCCATCCTCTACTACGGCTTCGGGAACAACTAAGACGCTACATTGATGCCATCATTAGTCAAAACCAGTCCGAAATAGTAACAACTAGACCTCCAATTAAGCGCCACAAAAGGCAGGCGTCAGCTGTGAATAACCGAACCTCAAAACAACGTCGAATTTCGGCAGTCACTTCAGCTCCAAGTTTCGCGGAGAAGGAGCTTAAGCTGAGACTTACAATATTAGTTCGTTAACTCTCAGCGATATAATAACTGGAGAGCGAATCCGTCATGTGACTGGAATGCATTCAAATAGCAATACTATGGGAAGGCATAGCTGTGTGAAGTTATTTCTTGCTATGTGAATCTATTAAACACATTCGCTTTGGACAATTGTCGAGCCGTCTGAAACACTTTATACTTGATCTCTACACTAAATTTCGCAAATACCAAGTAGGAGGGTTTGGAGAAGACTCAAAAAGTGATGAGTGCCTCGTGACAGAATGAATCCTCCAGTTCCAAGTCTGGAGCTACGCTTGTTTTGTTCTGTGTTGAAAATTCACAGCATATCAGTGATAACTTGGGGGCTACGAGGCAGGAGGTTAACACTAGCGTCAGACCCTACTAATGAACCAATAGGAGATTCAATTCAAATTCATTGCCTACCTTGAGCTGGAACACTAGAGGGCTTCTTCAACGTGGAGGCCGGTGTTGACTGCATGCTACGCGGCAGTGTTCCACGCGAGCGAAGCGGTAGCGTGGACTGGAAGTGTTTGCGCAGACTGTCGGTAAACTTTGGCGCTGTGTCCATCAGGCCCTGGGCCCAAGCCTCGGCCTCTGAGCAGGTTTCGCACGGCGGACATGTCGCCTCGTCTGGAATCTGCTCACCTTTGTGACTTTAGAAGCACACGCAAAGATTTTGATGGCATATTTCACTCAAAAATGTCTCAAATGCTTTGATTATACTCTATAAATGAGGCACATAAATGTAGTCGAGGCTTAGGGCATTATGGAAATGTGTACTGAGTTATACAAGATAAAGAACCTAACAGTTATTGCCACCGACCGTGATTCACAAGAAAAATGGCTTCCAGATAGGTCTTTTCAACTTACCCATGGACAGGGAGATTGGGATACGTCCGAGGATGCTTGGAACAGCTGTGTGTGCATTCACCATACCATCTATAAGCGGATTCAATAGTTAGGAAAACGAGGGCGTAAAATGCAAAACGTATAATTTCCGAATGCGTTTGAACGTACATTTTCAGTTTGGTGAGGAAATTATGCTGAATTTAATGACAAAAGAGACACCACTCCCTTTCCACAACAGTAAGCACCCTTAAAGCTCGCGGCCAAAGCCTGGCGGCTAGTAGTGAGTCAAACGCACCATAACCGTTTGGGATAAAACTTTTGGAGGCATTCGAGTTGAATAAAAAGGTGGGCAATCAAAATATGGCTAATGGTTTTCCTGCTTATTGCAAGGACGCGATGCACAATGTTTTATGCGGGAATTGAAGTGAGTCAAACTAGCTGAACGTTATGCACGTAATCATTACTTGATCGCCGGTATAAAAGTAAACTATCATACTAATAATACCGGCCAAACATATTCAGGAATACATAAAATGGATGCTTATTCTGTTTATAGCACAGCACTGTAGCATTTCCAGTCTGATGGTATAGGTGTGCGGCTTTTACAAATGGAACGGAGTAGATTTGCACAAACAACAAAATTATGTAAAAGAACATGTCCCGTTGCCACAATTCCACAAATTTTCTGTCACCAGTATAGCTGGAAAGCATACTGACAGGAAAGAGCGATATCGGTCTTGATTGATGACTGTTTTTATCCATCATGCCAAAAGAACTTACTGTTTTGTTGAAGCGTCGATAATCCGGCTTCGTCTCAGCTCATTATTCTCCGCCTCAAGCACTTGGATATTTTGCTCCAACTGGTCGATTCTCGTATCCTGGCTGACGATGTGGTCGTACATTTCACTGTTCCTCTGCTGCAAGGAGGTGGCCTCCGTCTTTAAGATGTCGTACTCCTTCGTCATGGCATTAAACTCCGACATCACATGGTGCAGCAACTTTGCTCGACGCTCAGCTTTGATTTTGAGGTCTTTAAACTGCCAAAGCAAAAAAGAAGCCGTACTTTGGCCCTATTTGTGGCTGAAGAAAACTACTTTCAATGCAGTTCCATTAAAGAGCGTTTTCAAGCCCGACAGACTAAAACACTATGGTTACGCTGTAATGTGGCATTTTAGAAGGTGGTATTAAAAATTGTAAGATTACCGAGAAACCACTTTTATGCGGATTATTTATAGAAACCTGCCCATCTGTCAGCATGACGGGTTTCGTAGGAATGGGTATATTATCTACAGAATTCAAACATTTGCCAGCCTTAGAAGGAATACAGATCTGCTTAGCATGTTGAGTCGGGGCTATGGGATTCGAAGCACAAATATTTTGGCTCAGATACATTGGTTTACGCCATCTGTCTCTTTTTGGAATAAACGAACTAGTTTTAGTGACTTCGATTGTGCAATTTTGTGCATCCACAAAAACTCTTCTGAAAGCTTGGCTAATTACGGTTAACAGGAAATTGGAGGAGCGGGTGGAAAGCTAAGAAAAAGTACGGTATTTCCTATGAACTAAGGCAATAATAGGACTACTTACCTACCAAACAAGTATGCTAATGACAAGCGAATCCGTGACTCAGCGTAAGTAGGTGGATGGATGTAATAAACTCAGGTTCTTGAGCAAAACATTTACTTACGAACGAGTTTCTGTGAGGTAATTGCGCATCTACCTCAAATATCACCTAAGTATTATTCATAGGCCCTCAAGTCACGTTTTATTCGTCTTTACATACGAATCAAAGGCAGCTAGAGCTTGATTATGTGACTCAGAAGACAGGGTCTCGCATAAGTAACACTGCGAACTCTTGCATAAATTAGAATGACAGTTCTGTTTCCAAGGTTAAGCGCTACTTATTTCGAAAGTCCACAAAATAAGTAGGTAGTTCCGATGAGACTGCGTAGCGCTGTTCTGAGTCAAATTTTAATTTATTCACGAGGCAAAAATTATGCATGCAAAAGCAATAGTTAGACAGCAGATGCATCCTTACAGTTACTCATTCAAAAGGAATAAAGTAATCAATCGCCTTGTGACCACAACACATATTTTACAATTGCATGGCTCACCATTGCAGTTGTATGTTGCATTTCTATGGGTTCCGACAAGAGGAAAAATTATTTAAACACTGTGAGGGATTTTGTAGTGTCTTGAGATTATTTCAAACTTTTTGCAAGTAACAATAACCAACTAAATTCTCAGCATCAACTGTGAAACCTTGTACTTGGGATACACTACAGCTTCGCCGAATCTTCCCTAAAGACGAAATAAGGCAAACTATCTAAACAGGATACGTGTTGCTGAAGTACAGAAGGAGTGAAGGAGGGGATTTACTGGCATAGCCTGAGGGCCATGCTACCCAGCGGAAGAACAAAGGGGAGCTTTAAGTACCCTGAAAACAAATATTTTACTGGGTTTTAATGTTACGGAATCATCACACACTAAATGTACTATTTCAGGCTTTTGATTAGCTCTCGCTTCTGCTAACTGATCACTGTAGGCTCCGAAAAAAATTGGTAAGAAGAAAACAGTATCGCATTACTTCCAAACCACCACATTTTTGTGCGGCACTTCTACACACCGTGATATTTGCGAGTACGTGTGTTTGACACGGATTCTTCGGCTGTGCCAAAACCCCCACTTGTGTGCCTTCGCTCTTCTGTATGGCGCAAATGCAAACACTACTTCAGGTTATAAAAGACCAGTAAAAACAAAATAGAGCTTTATTTGGGGATGAAATCTCCCGCTATACACGATTCTGAAGGCTTGTTGCCTAGCCTATGCCATGGCACAAGCGGTCACTCATGATTCGGAGTATGAGCAAAATGGAATCTGTGTGGGATGACTGTGCACAACGTTGCTGCACTCAAAGCCCGTTTGTGTGTAGGAGGATCGTAGGTTTGGCATCGTTGATTCACCCTCAGGATTTGATCGAAGAGCGGAAAAAAACCCCATGTGTGAATTACGCATGGTCAACATAATCCAGGTGAATATGATTATTAATAATTAACGATTGATTATCATCCAGCACAATTCTGTTTATCCGTCGTGAAAAGTGAAGGTTACCCGTAGAAAAAAATCATAAGAAAGATGACAATAATTACCAACAACTTAAGTCTCTTTCTCCTTGACAGCTTGTTAACATCGACTGACAATTTCCTCACAAATCTTGACTTAGCACCTCTAATCAAGTATGATGGCTATCAGGACAGGTGAAACGTGAGATAGTGTAACACTGCTAACTCTGCATTGGACTGATGAGCTCGTTCTGGTGGTTTATTGATGCAGTATTCAACCTATACAACTACACATGTCAATATACCGCAACCCAATTTGGAACATGAATGAGGCAAATAAGTAGAAAACATGCCCACTTTGGATATTCACTTCAATAAGCGTTTTGCGAACTAAAGGTCAAGGCGAGAAACTTGAAATGCCCAAAGTACGTTTAACTATTTTGGCTCCAAGATAACGAATAAATTGAGCGACTTAAAAGACGCTATCATTACATCAATGATGACCTTTGAATGCATATACTTTAAAACAATTTGTTAAAATCTTCAGTATAAACGAAATATTAATGTATTTTGAATTACCACCCACTTCGTGAACAAAATATGACTTTAGGCAAATTCATCCTTTGGACTCGTAAGAGTCCACAAGTTTCAATCTACCCAACAATGCAACTTTCTGTGTTAGGCGATACAATTTTGAATAACTTTGGATTAGAAAAATCATAATACTACCAATAAATATTACTTACACGGGACAGAATCTCCTCGAGCTGCCCCTTGAGCTCAGCATTCTCTCCCTCCTTTTTCTCCAACTCAGATTTCAGATCCGTAGCGCTGTACTCGCTGCTCATGACGTCTTGCTGTATTTGAGCTTGAAGTTCACAGAGTTGTGCTTTGAGATCGGTAACACGAACGTTCAGTACCCTGACACTCCTTTCGAAAAGACAAGGGGGTAGAGATGACTAAATGAGGGGGTGAAACTGTCTTCTGGGGGTATGAGTACAGACGCTCACTCTTGCACACCAATAGGCATGGCACTGTTGTCACATTGGTGCAGAACAAGCAGTACTTACGCAATCACCACACTGTGCTGTTACACCTCGATAGGCCAATACTACCAAGATCTGTGTGGCCATTAATCACAAGGTAACTCCGCGCCCCCCTTCCTCCAACAAAGTAATTATACAATGCTCATTAATTATGTGGCCTTCTGAGGCAGTGACTGGTAGCTACTCACTTGATGCTTTCGCTCAGAGTCTGTTGCAAACGATGGCACTGGAAGCATCCTTCGTGCGACAAAACCGTCATGTTTACTCACCTACAAAATGTGGATTGAACAAATACGAAGAGGTGAAGTGATGGATTCTGAGTACACAAGGATACGGATGGAGAGGTTCTCAGTTTTGAAACTGTTCTGAACCCCTTCATGATGCATTTATGTACATAAATTTGAAGGCAAGTGATTCGGAATGACTAAATTAAGCATACCTAGGACGGACCACATACAGAGAGGGAGGTCAGTTCGGACCTTTAACTTCAGACCTGGTTTATAGCCCCCAGCTGACGACCACTTAAGTGCGGAATACCTACCAGCATCCAACTGCGGCGGTGGCCGGCAATTACCTCTGAAATGTACGAACTGTGCCGTAGTGACGGTCCTATCACAATGATGCTTTAGATTTTACAGCTCCTATCGGTAAGCATAACTGAACGATTAAGCGACTGGTCTGTGACGGCGATCAGGGGCTCCTTCCAACTGATCCCTCAATGAAACAATTTTTATGAATGAATGGATGGTCGCCTACATACACCACCAGACGAGATAGACACCCTGGTTAGCGGGATTTTGCCAAGGCTCTGATTAGAGTCACAGTTGTGACAGCGGCATCTCAAGAGGGTCGTCATTTTGGCACGCCATGCCTGCAAAATATGTGGAGCAGTATGTGTAACAGGGTTCTTCTTTTCCTCCTCCTCATCCCTTTCTACCTTATTGGAAGAAGACTGGGCTTTTCTGGGCATGATTTATTTAAGAAGAAACTCTAGGTGGGTAAGTCTAGACTACGGGGTCACGGTATCCGGAGCAGGAGGAGAACACGTTGACTCGCTTTCGACTACGTGTAAATTGTGTTCCCGCCTTTCACCTACAAAGCGTATATAAACACAAACATTATTACAGTATGTGTATCAGCCTAAGACAAAGAAGGGCCGCATGGAGGAGGCGTCAGTGTATAAATAAATAATATTCGAAGTTTATACAAGTTTTTCGAGTGAAAGCGTATTTTTTAGGTTTCCGAGCCCTATTTGCTCTAGCGATTGTTCTTGAGGTGTTACAAATCGAATAATAATGCGATATTATTTTTTACCAAATTTTGTTAATGGAAAGATGTGGATCAAACGGATGACCTCCGATGGCCAAGCATTTCATCGCAGTTGTAAAACTGGTACTTCAGTATCATCAAACCAAGTCAGAATTGGTGCGATTGTTGATGAAACGGCTCAGCCACGGAATTCAATTAATTAGGATGCTTGTTGGACGGATGAGAATAAAACTTCAGCACTTGACACCAGCGCTGCTCAAGTGACGTTCAGATTACATTGGAATGTAATGACGGTTCCAGCTGTGGTAGTTCCACTTTCAATTCAAAGAGCAACAATCACTCATTGCTGTGACTATCCTGAAAATGCATGTAACGCCTGCCTAAGTGTGGATGCCTTACTGACGCATAATTTGTCGTGTGACAAAGTCTTGTAAGAGGCGAATGTTTCTGTGGGAACGGTAAACATATCATAATCATTCACTAAAATTAGTAATTTCGAGAAGTTATCGCCAATTTGGTATCGAGTAGGATGCACTATTTGAAGCAGATTCTTTTCTGACTCAAAAAGTTCCACCTCGTTTTGAATGCTCACTGACTTACCAATAGCTTGCTTGCCAGAATGACGATGAGTCTATCGTAATTAAAAAACAACTTAGAGTGTAAATTGAGTAAACCTTTAACGTCGAGCTGGATGGATGAGGCGACAATGCCAAGTAGACAGGCAAGCAAATTTCAGAGCAAGAAATGGCGCTGGAAAACGAGAGTGAAAACTCAGTACCCTCAAAATCCTCAACGCAGTTGCCGCTTGAGAGCTGGTGTAAGGATATGAGTCCTTTTAATTGCCCTGTCTTGAAGGTTGGACTGTTATTTGCCCTTGTCGTCGGCGCGTGAAGAGAGCCTAGGTGGGAACTAAGTTGACCTGAAAGTTTAATGAGTAAATCTGAAGGGTCAAGCATCTCTCATTCACCTGCAAGTAACAAAAGTAACAAGTCTAAAAGCTAGCAGACCTGTTAAAGCAGGCGGTTGCATAGTTGAACTTGCGTTTTGAGGACCCACTTTGTTTTGAAAGACCATTGCAACTTTTATTCTATATCTCGAACAAGTTGGCAATTTTATGAGTCCATACTTAACCAAGTGTGCAAGAATAAAACGGAATTTTTCACTTCACACGCGTATCCATCTAATAAAACAACAAATCACTGTAAATCCCTTAATTCAACGCAAACAAATAATTTTATTTTACGACATAATTGCTTTTTTTCTCCTAATCTCTCGCTATCCTGGCTTCACACTGGTGTTCGTGTCACCACTGTTACGAATCTCCCAGCCACCTTGTAGTCAGACGGTGAAACACCATCCAGCCTTGTAAAGCTAGTAATGTACTTAGAGAGGCGTGGGATGTCACAATGTCACATCAGGTAACATCTCTCTCCTTAAAATCTACCTTATGGAGGCAGCCAGCGCGCCTGACAGCACCACCGTTCAGGTGGTATCAGAAACGGCACACCAACACCCATTGTGCAGTCATCGAGTCGCCAGTCTCTCTCGGTGGGTGCAGCGCTGGCTGATTTGAATATCGATCCACGCAGCTCCGCTGAGCCAAACTGCTCCGGGGAAGGCACACACACGCACGCACGCACGTACGCACGCATGCGCGCCTGCTGCGCCTGTGCCTGCCCTGTTGGTGTGCATTTCCGCCAGCGCTTTCGGCTCAGAGGTAAACTCACTCCCCCACACACAGCAAAACACACTAGGTCTAAACCTCAGAGGCGTTTATCTCACATGGGGTAATCACACCTTGTTAACTCTATGAATTATCATATATGATCGCACACACATTTATGTGAGTAAGAGGTTGATATTTAGGCACAACTTAACTTATTGTTACGCCTCTGCTTCACTAAATTAGCCAAGGGAAGATGGAATAGCAGGTAGAATTAGTGTTACAATTCTCCACGGCTCTAACAAAGGTATGCTATTTAAGATTAATGCGCATTCGTGATTGGGCCAAGTAGGGAGAAGTGTATCTAATCTGTCGTTAACAAACTCCCTGCACACGTCTTTCAATGCGCAAATGAGTGAATTGTCAAGATAGCGTCAACGTCAGCATTAAATACTCATGGGCGCAAAATCAAGACTCTGGGAGGAATTCTAGTTGTCACTTGTCCTGTGCATTGGACGATTTCATCAATGAATCAGCTTTATGCAGTCATGTTGTAATAGTTGCATAAGCGTATTCCCCTTGCTGTTGAAGGAAAAATTTTTCCCTTAAAGCACATTTACAAGCATCAAGTAACGCACATGCATTGTAGATCCTCTAGTGACCTTCTAAAAAACTGTCAGTATAGATGTTTAGAATTTGCTGTGAACAAATGGTTTATTGAATACATGACGCAATTCCGCAATAAAAGTATGGGTGACCTGCAGCTTCAACATTTCCTTCCTTAAGTGGCTTAGGTAAAGCAATTGAGAAACCGACGGTCATGAACTGCGTATGTAGGGCATAACTAATCATAAAAGGCCTAACTAACTCAACGTCGACTCATCCTTTCAAGCACATGTGTGTCGACAGATACAGCTCACCATCAAATAGGAAAAATTCAATTCAAGACCGGGAAGAATGCCTGTGCTGGTATTGGTATGAATTGAATATCACTGCATGAATCCCAACGGCATTTCTTGAGCGCATTTCTCAAGCTAATCCCACGATGTTGGAGATGGCTAACCTTGCTCTCTACTGTGTATCACTCTCAATTGTCGTCACCCCTCGATTTTCGAGGCTTCCCATGTCTACTTATCAAATCACATGTCAAGAAACTCGTTCAAACATGACACTAGCTATTCTACTCCATTTTGCGTGAAATTTCTAAAGCATAATAAATACTGATGTAGTTTTAACCAGGATTCATACTACATACAATTAGGCTTAACTGAATGCCAGCTACCATTCACAGCCAAGTGGTGTTATTACTGGCGAAGTGAAAAAATACCCAAAGAGCTTCACTTCCTATAATTTCAAAGCAAGGATTGTGTAACAGCTCCCAATGCAAGAATAAGCAATTGCACTCACCGCCGTTTAGGCCTATTAATGGAAGAACTCGGTGTTCGTTTGATAGGAAATTTTAAGGCTTATCATTCAACCATAGTCTCAGGAGTTCGGCTGCCTTTCGCAGAATTTGCCACTACTCTAACGGCCAAAAGTATGGTCCAAATGCATTTCGCTCTCATTAACATTTAGGAACTAGTATGAATTCGACAAATTTGCCGTTATTTCCCTTATAAATGGCCCCATAGAAAATCAAAAGAATGTTGCACCAGGAGGTTACTGAGTTATGCCATAGATTCCAATGCGAAGACGCAACTATTGTCAGTCGATGTTTCGCGACTTTTATTAATTAAGAAATCCTGTATACTGCAAAATTACCAAGCAAAATGCACACCTATTCCTCTCCTTCATCCAGGCAAACCAAGTAGAGGGCGCCCAAGGTGGCGGCCACACACGCGGCGTAGGGTCTACCTGCCACAGCCGCGAAGCCGATTATCTTCTCGGTGTCGGGTAGTGCGATAACCTGCTGCCAGGCCACATGGACAACGCCAGAGCCCGGCCTCGAGTCGTCATCCGACTTCCGGTGGCGCAATTCAGTGAGGGAATTCTTAGTCGGTTGCCAGTAGACGTAGAGGTGACGGGTGATGTCAGCTACAGCAACGAAAGGGACAGTAATGGGAGCATCGGTGAGGTTGAGAGGAGGTGAGGCGATAAAACGGCGGTTCTGCTTGCTGGCGAGGACGTAACCGAAGGCCTGTAGAGTGGCCACATGTGCCCAGGGATGCTTCGTGTCGTGTGGCTGCGGTGCCCATAAAAGACCGTCCACATCGTAGCGCGTGCAGAGAAGATGTGAGGGTGAACTAAGCCCATCGCTACCGACACAAGTTGGGGCTATGTAGAGCATCTGATGACCTATCATTTCAGCCTAAATGAGGGAAAATGGCTAACTGGAACACTTGTCTCTCAATGACACAGTACGATCATTTTAAGCCGAAGCTATTAACATCAGAGTTAAATCCAAATAATAAACAGCATTGATATAACTTCGCAGAAAAACCGTTGTATGGAGAAATTGCAGTCACGCAAGTATGGAATGAACTAGCAAGAATAGTTAAATCATGTGGCTTTGTGAAGTTCAAATTAAGCAACTTTTGGCCTCTTTCGACCCTACCAAACAATTGCATCTTTACTGTTTGCCATTATACTTCAAATACCAATCATAGGTAACCGGAAAACGTGAAGCATAGGGACATACCGCCTTGGTTTTTTTTGATACAACACACTGGAAGGCTCGTAAAACAGCCTGTTCGATGCGAAATGAACTTCAAACAAAGTAATACTGCATCCGAACCACAGAAAACAGGTAAATTAGCAGAGACAAGTGACTGCGTGTGAACAAGAAATTGAGACAACCGATCCCTAATAATTTGGTTTAAGTATAAAACCAACCCTTAGGGAAACTTTTAGTGATTCTCCATCGATGCGCTGCATAACACCGTCATCCTCATCCTCCTCATTGACCATGTCCACGTCTTCAAGCTGCTCCACATTGAAGCAGCTCTGCATCATTTCACCAGGAGCATCAGTCGCTGCTGCAGGTAACGATCCCTCGTCATATCGAACACCCAAACGCCTGTCCTCGTCAAGGTCAGCAAAGAGACGCGGCCAAGTACCCGCCTCCTCCTTCACGATTGTGACATCAATACTAGCAACATTGCAGCATTGTTACTTATTTATTATAAGTAACAGTTTTAGATAGGACCAAAAAATGGGGTTCTTATCTGATGAAGCGAAAAATATGGAGATTCACCTATTAGTCTCACGGTCATAGGTCCACATAGTGCCACTATCCCGTACAGGGGCAAAGAGACGAGCGTCACACAACTGAAAGTCACCCTCCTCGGTATGTACGCCGACCTCCAGGCGATGGAAAACCAGATTTGCGTCATGACCATCACCAAGCACACAAGATTTACAGGCAACATTTACGGCGGTTTTGGGGTCAGAAATGTGATACTTATCGCTAAGCTTTATAAGAATATTAAGGAGAGTGCTATCACCCTCTGGCATAGACGGAAGCGACTGTGTCCACGTGAAACAAGCATCAGAGACGTTCTCTTCAACGTCGACAGCTTCACCAGTTGAATTGGTTTTCGGCGGTGGCCGGATGTCCGGATTGGACGTGTCAAGAATAGGAATGGGCGGCTGTGCTGAGCGAACTGTCAGGGAAGAGGCGTCACCTTCGAGGGCGATATAATCTGGGAAGGTTGAACAGCACAGACGCCGATGACGTGACATGCTCCACTCATTTAAGCTTTCTGGTAAAAAGATAATTTGATCGTTTCAATACCGTTAAAAGAATGCATCTTAGTGCGGTCGAATTACTTACGAGAGATTGTGAACCAGTCAATATGAACTTTAGATTTTTCCTCGCCTGCCCTGCTGACAGAAAGGAGGACATATTCAATCCGAACTGACCCATCAGCAGTTTGTACCTGAGTGGCATCGACCAAGTACCCTGATCGTGAAGCCAAATCAGCTTGATGCTCAAAGACCATCTATAAAGACAGGGCTTAACACATGATCAATTTGAAGCTAAGTAAACAAAGTTGGGACGAAGTTACGTACCTTCCAATGGGGTAGGACTTCTGAGGATCGATCGCCAGTCTCAAGTAGGTAAATACCATCGGAACCGTTAGAGAGTAAGGCATAGTCACTTAAGAGCACTAGTGAAGTGTTATAGGTTGGGGTCGACTCAGTCAACGACCTTTGTGGGATGGAAAACACTGTTTGACCACTTATAAACGCTTCTCTCCTTGCAGGAATAATCAAACCCTTAACCTGACAAATAGTTCATGAGGAGATCGATTGAATACCTTCCATGTTGATGTCACGTAATACAAATGATTAGGAGAAAATGGGTCCTGGAACAGGCAATTGTGCAACGATGAGAGGTGTATATTTAATCTTGAGAAATCATCAATTGGAAGCGATTTTAAATCAATCCCTATTCAAACACATGAATTGAGTAGATTCACACACACCTTCATTCTCGAAAGTGGTAATAATAGTTGCTGATTCATTCGAAAGCTTGTAAGACTGAAATTTTGGGTCGAGCAAATTACGGTTGGGTAGAATTGAGACGTTCATCGCGATAATGCAGCAACTACCAAATTATAAATGAACGCATGGCAAACCATAACACCCCTAGCACCCCGCGATAACCTTGCTGTTGGCGCAACCGATCACAATGCAACCGTATGCCAACAATGGCAATTAGGTTAATAAGCCGATTTATTTATTGCTGACAGCAATTTGGATCAAATTCGAACAATTCCCGTTTTTGTCAGTAATACTAAAAAATGAACCATGTAATGCATATACACTGTAGGTGTAATATTTAAGTCTGACGCTTAATAGCTTTCACCAGAAATTATGATAGATTATTACTGCATTCAAAGAATTACACCACCGATTTCTTGGAAAATAGTTAAGCCATTAAAATGGGTTTGGTTCCCGCGACTTGAATCTCAAGGTCTTCCTCTGCTCAGTTTATGACCCTTTCTGACAGTGTCGGCCTTTCTGTTAGCTTGGTGTATTTTATGTATTATGGTTTTTACGTATTTTGCTATAAATGTTAATGTGTTTCACTTATTTAGTAAGTGATTGATTGCGAATAAAGTGAATTCTGTGGGCACTTTTAATCAGATTCTTCCTAGAGCGCACCTTTTTCCCCACTGTTATTGAATAGTTGAGGTCTTATTAGAATGTGTATATTGTCATAATTTCCATTACTTTGCGATTTTTAGGCTTGGAGACCGATTCCCTGATGAGTATCTGCACAACGACTGATGTCTATTCGGCTGCTTCTCTTATCGGTCAAGAGCTGCAACTTTTGATTGATGAACATGGGGCGGCGGATTTCGAATGCCTTATGTACAAGATTATACGTGTTCTGGAGGAATTAGAATTCTGCGTCAGCCATTATACTGACACAGAGCGATTGATTGGCGAACTCCAGGAACAGCACGATGCGCTAAAGAGCGAGCGTAATGAACACAACTTTCAGGATTTTGCTCTGGTACTTTGCATGCTTTACCAAGATATGGAGTAATGTATGCATCATACAATGTCATTATCATCTTTTAATGCTCTTCTAGAGTTGCGTTTATTTGTTGCTATTCCTAATTTACTAATGTCTAAAGTTACAGAGTTTAGCTGACTCGTAAACAAGCTGTTTAGTTTGTTCATCCAGTTGCATTTGCGGAGAACGAAACCTTATATCCTGTTCTGTTTCGCCAGGGTAGTGGGCTTATTATACACGCTTTGACAAAATTGAATGGAGGATTCCCAAATAGCCGAGCTAGGATTTGCATCTGAAGCTAACTATCTACCGTTACTTCCTTGGTAGTACGATCACGGTACTACACCTTTTAGTGGCTGTTAAAATTGAAAGATCCGATAGGACTCGAATGACTCTTATGCTTCAGCTTCTATTCTTGTAATACCAGTTTGTCAGTTGATTCCTGACATAGTGGTACATAAATATCCACACAAAATTTTGAAGCATTATGATATTTTTCGTGTTAGGACTTGGATCAAATGCAGCAGAGTTGGTACAACGAGACTCAGAGGCTAATGGACCGAATTGCAGCTTTGGAGTCGGAGAATCACCGGCTGAAGCGCCAACTGGAGAATGCTGAGGTGGAAGCGGAGATGAGTGATACGCAGCCCTGCGTCGCGGATCTGGTGACGGGACAGGAGAAGCATCTTCACCGACCCCTCTCTCTACCCATAAAATCCTGTGAGGTGGACTCGTTGCTGGCGCACACTGAAGAGCGCCTCCTCCTCACCCATCAGGAAAGTGAGTTTTCTTGATGATCTCCGCGAAAAAAAGTGCTGCTCCTTCTTGTTTATCATACCTTTTTTTTAGCTTAATCTTAATTGGAGAACGTTAAGGCGTGTGCCTTTGGTTATTCTTAACAATGCTCTTAAGCTGAATCGATAAGGAGAGCGTCTCCCTGTTGTATCGCATATCTATCCCATTTCCAAATCATAAGAGCACTAAAATTTGGATCCATTAAGTATTCTAGAAAAGCTCCCTTAAAGCGAAACATTCTAGGAAAAGTCTGATTGACGATTTCTATGAAAATCCCTCCCTTCCTTCCTGCTTCTCATGCATGCTTTGTTGTGCATTCTCAGGCCTTCTATTGCACATCTAAAATGGGTTATGCTATAGGCCCAGGAAGTCCCTTAGTTGGAAAAAAATACTTTCTTAAGGAGTCCATCGTTTTGGTGGAAGACCGCGCCGCAAAGGTACTAAAGAACAGTGGACCCAGTTGTATCACTAGCTCATGAAGAAGCAGAAGATGAGAACCATGCGGCTAAGTACCATCTCACTCTATGCAGTTGACAGAATACCCTATTTTAACCACATTTGTCACCCACATCACAGGTCTTACAGGTGACGATCCCTATTACTCCGGTTTACTATTGACTTTTGGAAAGGCATGTGCCTTTCTCGTTCATGCTCAACCTACCCACAGGATTTCGTCCTCCAAGGTGTGCTTCCCCTACATTACAAAAACTGAATATTCCATCCTTTTTCCTTTTTATGGAAGGTCGTGCCGCTGACTTGCAGTTGATTCGTTTGTTGAAAGCTGGTATAATTAACCAGGCACGGGAGATTAAGGAGACAAGGCAGGAGCTGCTCTTCATCGAGGCTTCAATTGATGCGGTAAATCTCATGTGCGCTTTAGTCTTGATTTGGTCTGCAATGTCCTGTTAAAGGATTTATTGTAAACTTAGCTTTGGAAGCATGTGTATCGGATTTAAAGCCTCCTTCGGTATCAGAGCTGTTCAGAGATTGATATTTTTTCTTTCAATGCAAATGTAATAAGCAACCACAACTGTTCTTTCGGCTACATTAAATTTTACGATGCCGGAATTTAATGTTCAGTTACTTTGATACAGCACACAAACTTATGTGTTTTAAGCCTTTTTAGGCCTATCTTTATGGCGCTGTTAAGTTCTTACTTGCTTGACATTGGTATATTTACATAACTATTTATGGTTTCAACCTCATGCTTGCCTACTTCTTCACTTGGTGGCCTCCTCTTATTTACTTCAGTCCATTTATGAAATTTTTTGCCACTTTGTGTTACGTCTCAGGCCCAAAATGCAGTACACTTTGAACTATTAACTCATTCATACCTCTTTGTACACGAAATGAAGATGGAGGGATGCATGTATGGTTATACTGGCCTTAAATTTTTTTTCACCGGACCTTAATTCGGTTACGTTCACTTTATGCACTTTTTTGCCTGGACATCGGGGTCCGCTGATATCGTAGTTCTGCGTTTCAAGATCATTACTGAAGCATTTCCGTGAAGAAGTTGATGACTACAAACCTAAACAACACTTTTATTAATCTCCCACCTATTGAGAGATCTCTTGGTCACCCTCGCCTCCTGAAATGTGTGTCTTCAATGCTAGTTAAAGAATGTAGCAAGAGGAAGCTGTATGCGCGGTGGAAGAGGCTTCTCCACTTGCTGCCATCATCAACCTTGGCAAGCTGCTGATACCAGATAGGTTCTCGTGGTAATTTTCAAATGCTACAATTACGAAATGATTTGGTAAGTCATTGTTACGGACACTTATCCCCAAACCGCTCTGCCTCAATCCCTCCTCCCTCCTTAAAATGCGTTTATGCAATACCAACTCGATCACTTAGTCTCACATTACTGAATGAAGCGAATTCGATGGCGTATTTATTTGGGAGCGAGATTGTACTCATGTGAAAAGAAACGTATTTATTGGCTATTAACACGTCGGTGGACCTTTTCACTCTTGTGCAGGCAGAGGAGGAGGTGTGTCGTCTGGCGCGTGAATCGGGCCGACTCATGGCCGCCAAATCTCCGAACCAGGTTAACCACCTCAGCTCGGAGCAGGCCGAACTGGAAGCCAAACTAGGCGTCTGCGAGAGGAAACTTGAGGAGCTATCCCTCCTCATAGGAAGCAATCAGCAGGTGAGACTTGCTTTCCCTGGCTCCAACGCTCCTCGCTCGTTACAGCTGATGTTCCTCGACCCATAGTTGACTTTGCAGTGTCCAAATTAGTATCTTTTATTCACTTTTAGGAAGTGGTGATTTGGAGTTGGTAAATGATAAGGAACTGCTGTGTTCACCCCTTTGTTTGAAATGGGGATACCTTTCAGTTCATTATTTTTTAGTGAATCACCTATCATAGGGCAAAATGAACTCCCACACCTTTGTTTTCTACCCGAGTACCAGTAATACACCTGGTGCTCTTGCCAATTTAGCTTTTTCAGATTACCTGTATTTAAAAGAAGAATTTTGTCTTATAATTTGTTGAAATCAGCATCTCAGCAAGCGAGAGGCGCGTACATACTAGTTGTATTGTATAACCAGTGGATTCTCAAGAAATTTTGTAGTCATTGAATGAGAAGCGATGGAAATTGTTGCATATTATCGTTGTGAATTTGGTGGACACTCCAGCTAACATTAGTTGCTCCCACCTATATACCTGTCATGATGAATTACATTAGCTCTCCGTTGTAATGAACGGCATGAAACGTTCTTAGCTCGTGTGACAAACTAACTTTGTTTCCTCATTCCAGATCGAGTCACCTCAGGCACCGGCAATGCCGCTACACGTGGCGCCGGGCGAGGGTATGGAGTCGGTGGCGAGCGTGCCGGACAGAATGGAGGAGCAGGATAGCCTCCTGGCTTTAGAGCAGTTACGTGGCCTCCTCTACGAACGCAACCACCTGCGCTGTCGACTCATTGAACTCAACGCTGGATTAGAAGCCATTGGAGAAGAGTGAGCATTTCTCCGCTTTACATGTGCTTCGAGTTTTTTAATGCTTTTTTTTATTAACATTACGTAAAGCCAGTAGGGAATCTCCGTCATCGGCTTACTCTTTTTTCTGTTTCCTGCCGATAGGGGGGAATTGGTGTATGGACCGTTGCCCAGGGAGCCGATTGAAAAACTTTTTCCAGAATATGTCCGTCCGAAGTCTGCGATCAAAGCACTGTGAGTGGAAAGTAGCTAAGTAGGAATAACCCTTTGTCGGGGCAATAAATAATTAAGTTAAACTTCATTTTAGTTTTATGGAACTACTACAGCGAATTTCGGAAAGGTCATCATGATGCATTCCACTTTATCTGTTTCCTCTACTCTGCGTGTCGTTGCGTTGATAATTTTTGCATTTGGTGCTTTTTCTGTTCTTCGAGCATTTAATCTGCTGTCTGTGGTGGTGTCTAAATGAAATATTTTGTTACAGACTTGCCGTTGTATGGTACATGCTATTTCATCTTATAGATTATTTTCTCCTGCAGTTTGTTTTTTATACTATGCGTTCTTTGGGACCGCATGCGGTTTTGGGTGAGTTGTACTAGTGGACTGTCGCCTCCACGCAGACCCACCTCAGTGATAAAAGATGGATTCAGTGCGGCGTGGACGTGCTGGAGGTCACTCACTAGGGTCATGACGAAGGCAGAAGATGCGGAATTGGAGTAGTTCACATAGTTGAACACAAAATTGAGTCGGACAAGTCGTTAGAGCAGCGGTCTTTGGCGGCCTGTGAGTGTTACGATGCGATTGTTCTGTCATGGTAGCGTTTCTCGAATATGTGCTATTGCGTAGAGGGTCACGGTTCACATTCTTAGATGTAGCGGTATTGGAGGTATTGGTACATGGCAACGCTGACAGAGTAGCATGAGGCACAGTCTAATGCTCAGAAAAATGTAGCACTAAAAGCTAGGTCTAAAATTCATAATGAAATTCCAAATATTTATTGTTGTTTCATATGTAAAAGTTTTTTAGGTAGTTAGTATCCATCATTCATTTAACCTTGAAAGCCAGGCGGCTCCTACGACTTCTCATCATTTCGTGTTCTAAAGCGGTTCAGTCGTACTGTCACCCTCCGAAATTTCGAACCCTTCCGCTACACAGGCACACTCAATGAATCACATGTCGAATATCGCAAGTGAACATACACACCACAACATGCATAGTATGAAGGTAATGCTGTTTCCAGCTATCACAACCCATTTTAGATGTATTTCAATACAGATTTGCCATTTCACCTTTTGTTTCAAACCTGGCATATAGATACCGTTGGAAGTAAGAAATTCAAGTGTCTTACCATTTCTTCATTTATAGAATTGGTTGGCGCCTGTTTTGGAGTTTTTTTCCTGGCACTTTTATATGAAGGGATTAAAGTAACTTCTCCTTATTAATGCACAACCATTTTTCCCTATTTTATTTGGTTTTTTATTTAGAGTGATTTTGATAAAGTTATAATAACACCTAGGGGTTCCGTGACCGCCTCCTCGTTCAGAAGTTGAATCCGTCGCCGCCCGCTCGCTACACAGAGCCTACTGCCCATGACGGGGCTGTTGGTACCCCAATACCTGCTGCCGATTATGCGATGCATCAGGGTGATCATGTAGTCCCTTTAGCTCAAGGGTCTAGGCCTGGGTAAGACATCACTTTGTTCATGCGCTTGCATAGGATGTACCGGTTTTATGCTTTTTACTAAAAATAGTCCTCGTAAAGCTTCACTTCACTTCTTTATGGTCTTAACTTTACCAGAATAATTGGAGACCTACTTTTGCAGTAAGCAATGGTTGGTAGTAGGATTCGTGTGTCGACTTTTTGACGGCTCTACTGTTCCTGTAATTTCAAATGAGAAGATTTACTTTCTTAATGCAGGTTTGCCTGCACTTTTGCCCGAATATCGCTCTAGGCAAAACATGCTACGATTCTGAATAAATCCTGTTAGCTTTGAAAGCCACTTTTATCTGTGGAATTTTTTAAACGGTCCGACAGAGTCCACCGATTACTAGCGATTTTCCCCTTCTTCATTGATTACTTTGGAGTTATGTTTAGCCAACGTTAGTTAAAGCATTTATTGATTCAACAGATTTGTTCACCCTATTTAATATTTTTTGTGCAATACTAAACCTCTATAACCTGCATTGATGCCGGGATTCCAAGTGATTTTTGCTAATGCGGAATTCATAGTTTCTTAAGTGCTCATTTTTGCATTACGCACCCTAATTCTGATAGCTATTTGACAATCGCTTACTATTTGGCTCAGTTTTTAGCATTTTGCACTTCAGTTGATTTTTGAAAGCACAAATCTCGAATGGTATGTTATTAACCTGAGTTGCCGTGAGGCGCGTGGAGATTCATCAATTTGAAAAACCATAAAACTACTTATTAAATTCCCCGGTGCATGTGATATCAATACCAAAAGCTATTTTATACTTTATGCTCTTTTGTAAGCCTATGATTTGTAATCAACTTTGCTATTTAGAAAAGGTGAATTGTCTGTTCGATCCACCGTAGGCTGAGTAGCAACCGTGCCTTTGAAATTTGGACGTGAGAGTGAAAATCTGCTTCTAGGGTTACTTAAATGGCTTGTATATCAGTCCCTTACAACTTCATCACCTCGTTTTCAAAAATGGTACTAACCTGTTGGAATGTTTTATTTCGCATTAGAAATGGGTAAAATGCTTAGAGAGAAGGTAACTTCTTATATATTATAAACTAGCTACGGATGAGCTTCAAAGTAAACATTCCTGACCGTATGCACGCAGGCTCATTAAATAAACAGTCACTCAGGCCATTCGATGTAACTGAAGCTTTTTTTTTGCTGTCAGATTTGTGTCAAATTATCACATTTTCTCACCTCACAGGTGGCGCACCTACTTTTCCGTGGACCACATTTCCCAAACCTTAATGCACTTGATCCAGCTCTTCATCTCCTACATGCTAATGTTGGTAGTTATGACCTACAACGCCTACCTCCTCGTGGCTCTGCTCCTTGGCTCTTGTCTAGGTTACTTCCTCTTCTTTCGCCGCCGCTTTGTCGTTGTGGGTGAACAGGAATGCTGCCATTGAGGTTTATTATGTTTCCTCATCTCTCTGCTAACACTAGCATTGTCTTTCACTCTTTGATCGGTCCCAATCCTCGTCTTGTTTTCTTGTCGATCAGTCGTTGTGACAGTGCCAAGTTCTTTATTGTCCTCTCCCTTTCTGCCTCTTCCCTATTGATAGTTGTACGCTCTAGCGCAAAAATTATAAACCAGTGGATTTATTTGAGCTTATTTCTTATTACTTTCGATAATAGCATCAAAACTATGCTTAATGTTTTTTTTATTGACTCACATTACCTGGTTGCACCAAGTCATGTTGCAACCAGATTGGTTAAAACAGCAAAATAGGTACAAGATGTCCTTGCCCTGCAGAAATGTGCACTTTCTAGTCCTTGATGAGACTGGCTGGAATGCTCACAAAGAAAGAACGACAGTCTCTGGGTTGTGGTTGACTCTCCATCGAGATGATGACAGTGTAATTTCAGGGAAGAGTTCCACACAATGCGATATTGGCGTCTGTTTGCCTCTTGATGCCAGTGTAGTGTTTCTTATACTCAACACGTAAATAATGTTGAAAAAAAAAAACATTTATTGAACACATTGAGGCAATATAAGTGCAACTTTGGAGCTGCGGGTTGTCACTCCAAGCATCACCGATGCTCTCTGTTAGCAATGAAACTGACCGTAATCGTCACCGCAAAGATATCATCGGGTCACTGGGGGGAGCAATTCTGGCTGATTTTCTTCTTCCCTCCCCCTCTGCTCCAAAGCGCTAGTCTTCACACAACCTCACTGCACACTACACGCTCTCTTGGAGATGCATGATGCCTGCCCTCAAAATATGTATGTGCACATGTAAGTGCACCAATGATAGTGAGAAGATAGTTTGGAGATAGGCAATGACGTTCCCTTGCTTCAATCTCGTTGCATCAGCAAAGTAGAGGAGGCGCTTCACATCACAGGTCAGTCATTCAAACAGTCAGAAGGTCATTCAGGCAGTCAGCAAGCAATCTACCGTTTTTAAAATGAACTTGAAAGAAGTGAAGATGAAGACTCATTAGGCCAACTTTGAAGGTTATTGTCTATGTCTTTCGTCTATTAATGCGTATGTGTGTAGTCCATTTGCCTGGTTGCCTCCACCCCCCGGTAGTTGTTCTTATTGCTCCCAATTCCAACTGGTATGTGAAGGGCGAATAGGGAATGTTGGGTAAAGAATGCAAAATGGGGAATTGTGGATAGTGACGCGTAATCCTATGTTTCTAAACATAAGTAAATATTCCAGTCTTCCATAATATCAAGCGTCGTCACATCCTCATCAGCATATTGCCGGTTTAATCCCAACTCCATGCCATTTTTTGCCGCCAGAAGCTGGTTTCTATGCCATTACAACTGACCTCAGGTGGATTTGTAAAGCCAACAACCTCAACTCACATCAGGTTCCACTGTGTTGTTATGATATGCCAGTTCGGTTAATTGTAAAGTGTTTAATGGTGCAGTACTTGCAAGGGATGCTATTTCCCATAGGTTTTTTGGCACCTTCCAATAAGTTCCCACACAGTAACACACGGAGTTTGTATGAAAATGATTGAGTTGGAATTTGCTACCTCGTCAGTCCACTTACAATTTCCAAAATAAACTCGAGCTCCATTGCCATGTGAGTATTTAGCAAATTAGATAATTATCGAAGTATTCAGTAGTGTACAATGCACAGGTCGTCCTCCATGCCGAATGTCCATCAGATGCGGCTTAATGTTCAAGCACGCATGCTCAACATCTCCTAGGGAACACATAGCCGTCCACATGCGGGCAGTATGTATTAACACTACCAGCGAACTGAATCGCGGCCCTCTATTTGGCTTAACAGCGCACCTTTGTTATCTTTTGTGAGTTTATGCTCCTATAGTAAATTTTAGAGCGTATAGTGTTGCGGCATTGATGCACATTATCCTTCTGTTCGCCGCATTGAGCAAGCTAAAAGCTGACTTTGATGATAGTTGGAACAGTTGCAGGCAACGGTGTCTGTTCTTTTTCATACAAAGCTCAGACAGACTTTTTTATAATGCTACAAAGCACGATTGGCTGACTCAATTAGTAAATAAAATTTTTTGCCTCCACTGTGGCACAAGACAAGAGAGATGACATAGAAAGCCTTCAAACGAAACGTCAGTAGGTAATTCCGCATTCCGTTTAATTAATTATGCATTGATGTATACACCGAGGAATACTGATAACACAAAATAAGTCTAAGGCCTTAGACGAATGAGGCACATAAACATATGCATCCACTTAATTATTCAGTCGTGTGTTTTCCCCATCAAATTGACACTTGAAACTGAGGTTTTTATCAATTTTAATTCCTAAGGCGCTTAAAGTAATGATTGGGTGAAGGCTGATTTAGCGCATATGCTGCTCTCTCAAGTCCACCATTGGCTAACTTGAATTTGAATCTCGCGACGCACCGAAATGTGATTGGATGGAACTAACATCTGCTCCTCATTGATGCTCCACTATGCATTGTTGATCTGTTCGACGAACTGACTAATGAAAAGCAAGGAATGGAGCTTCGTGCGTTGGTAACAGTTGCCAGTTCCACAATCAACAGACCTGCAATTACTTCTCTCTCAATCATGTGCAACTCCACTGTCGAGAGTGCTTTTAAATGGACACGATAGCATTCTCCCTTCCATTCAGGTGGAGACGAAGAAGACGCTCCCTTAGCCGAGACGAAAAGCAGGTACCCAGGCTCTTTAAGAACTGACTAGATGTCATTTCAAGTAACTGCAAAGCCGATTGCACTTATTGACGCTCAATGATGGGACTTAGAATGCTTTGAAAGCCCCAATCCGGTCTTAAGGTAGAATAGCAAATTTCAGCCTCCTTGCCTGCAGCTGGATTTTGTAAAAGCAGTAAACTTAAACCAACTTTTGTCTTTGGGTAAGGCTTTCTATCCCACGTCTTTCACTGTGGATACCGAATTCTGAATTGTCTATTTGGATCCAAACGATATTTGCTGGTTTTGTACTCCTTATTTCACAATATCGTCAGTGCATTGACACCATGACCTTCGAGCCACGCTTATAGCCTGTCAACCATTCTCCACGTTAGTGGTCTCTCTTCTTCTATCCCAGTGGCACATTCCACGACTTCAGGGAAACCTTGAGATGCTGCATCTCAGTCGGCTATCTGGTCGAGATAGCGCACAAATGTTGCTCTTCACACTGTCGCAACCTTCACCTGGATGGGAATCGAAATAGGTCACTTCTGCATCTGTGAGTGTGACCTGCTGCGCAAGTGGAAAGAAGATTTGCCTGCAGAAGTGTTGAGACTTAAGGCACCACACAGAAAACGATACATTCGATTGTGAATGAATGTGAGAGTGATTTTGCGACCCGGTGGTGACTCGCCCTCTGTAATTTTTCTCCGACTCCTTCATCTTACATCTCATGTAATGTGGTCACATGCAAGCCAAAAATTGGAACTTTTCCTCGATAAGTATTAAGGGCTTGAAGACAAAAGACGCCTTTCTTATAATGCCACTTTAGAATCTAGTAAGCCCTAGCCCTTGCAGGAGATAGGCAAGCCTAAGAAATTTTCGTATGGCTGCAACCAACCCAAAAACCAAGGCTTTACAATACTTTTCTTTGATGGTGTCCGAAGTACCGAACGTACCGGGCATCCATAATTCGTGAGTCAACTTGTTGCCGCGATATGCTACACTGGGCTGCACCCCTCCCCTCCCCTCCCCTCTGGATTAGCTATGGAAGGATGCGCATGTTCAGACCGGTCCATTACAGCCCTGATTGAAGGGAAGGCCCTATGCTCGCTCGGCCACAATAATGGCTCATGGTGTATCTCCATAAGAGATCAATTAATTACAGTGTCAGCGCTTCGCTGAAGCAAGAAAAATACACTCGATGATAATCTGCTCTATATAATAAGTTTAACAAAGGTCATCATTAATCTAAACTTGTAAACTTTCCATCCAAGTTGATTCATTCTATTGTGAAGTAATTTCTTTTCAATTGTTTTGGCATACATCCTATGTGTATGGGCTACTTATAAGTGTAGTTAAGTTTAAGATTGTAGACAAAGACTTGTGTATTTTTAGTTGACTTTGGAAATGTGAAACAATCACAGACACAAATACTGTGGTAGCTTGCTTTTTTGGCCGTCAAAAATGATGATCCATCAGAATTGTAGCAGCAGACCCCTAGTGGGTGGCACCTCACATCTTTGGCGGTACTTTCTGCACTCTCGATGGTGAGGGTAGTAAATCCAGCGATGCAAATTGAAGTGCTAGATTCTCTAATGGTGAACTCATTATCCACCTTTTTTGCATTTTTGTACATTTGGATTTGTAGACCTATCCTATGTGACTACTTAAGTACACCTGGTGCAAGGATCACGGCGGAAATTTAACCGCCTCAGTGCACTGAAGATAAGTTCCACCTAAAGCCCTCCTGTTCCACAGCAAAGAAAATCATCTTCAGATTGAGACCGTACTAAATTGGACATAGCCAATCTGCTGTCAATAGGCATAAATTGACAAGAGGTTGAGTTGCGTGCAGCGCATTAGCAACGCTGGCAAATCACAAATGAATTAGGGCAGGGCTTGCGTTGGTAAGCCTCTTATTGCTTCATAAACTTTACATCGATGTTTTCACATCCTCATCTGTCATTGTCTAAGTAGAACGGAGGTTTCCACAGCTATGTGACAGATGAAACGATGAGACTGCTAACAGCTCCTTGATCTTTTTATTGTAGCCTGAGAGTTTTTTTAATCAGAGTAGGCTGTAGAAGTAAGCCTTGCAGTGTGACAGAACAGTGCTGATTTAAGCCATTAAATTAGCTACAAATTCGCATCATCGTCTCCTGTCACAGTGTCGGTCAATGCCATTTCTGTTAACAGTTCAACAGTCTTCTGCACCTTTGCATCCATCATTTAGCATCGTCAAAGCAAACTTAAGAGCCAACCGTATTCCAGTGTTTTAAAAATGAGCAACAAACCAATCAGCTATAGAACCTTTGAAAATGCATGAATAACCTCCGCTTCATGTAAAAACGGAAGAGGCTATAGTGTCATTGGGGAGAACATTCGATTGTGTACGAGTTCCGCACGGACAGCCGCCACGCTCCCACCCATAATGTGGTGTATTAATTAACAAATCCAATCACCGTTGGTTGGCAGGGCTATAAGCTAGATTGGTTATCCTGACCAACTAATTCAGAAGTTGTTTGCTCAGTGCTACACCAGGTTGTGAACGGCTAACAATGGCCCCAGTGCCCCCAACGTGAGCGCACACAAGGTACGGTTGGTTTGTAGTGGAACCGCTGGATGTCTCCCTCCCGGTTCAGCCCCACTCTGCCTTGAGGCCTCTAAGATATGTGCTGCATACTTCATCATGCTAGATCAGCCGGTGGATTGTTCAGTTGGACGCCCGGATAGTCAAGTAGCCCATCAACAACCAATATAGCGTCTGTCGATGCATATGCATAAAACCTATCTGTCTGGTTACCTTCAACTGCGATTGTTTTGCTTATCACCTTTATCTCCCATATTTGAGTAAATGGTGAGTGGAAAATAAGGAATATTAAGTGAGAATAGGCAGTACAGGTTGGGGAATATTAAATGTACAATATTAAACTGCGATTAGTAACGCCTAATTCTCTTTTTTTAATCACGTGTAACCATTGTAAACTTACTGAATTTCATCATAAACTAACACAGCTCTATTACTACACTGCTGTTTGAACCATACCTCCACGGCATAACAGCGAATTTGAAGGGAAGCTGGCTTCTGCATCATTTTGGTCTACGTGAAGTGGTATCATCAAGTAGAATATCTCAAATCACTTCAGGTTCCACTGAGATTTTGTGAAACAAGGGTTTAATTTATGGAAGTAATCATAATCAGACGTATCAAAGACTGCACCAATATTTCTGGTTCCTTTACCGTCTCAAATCTTGGCTCGATTTGTTAGTTGTCTGATGATCAGCGCAGTAAAGTTGTGCGTTTGTGTGGAAAAGTCTGTCTCTTTACTTAATGCCTCCCTTACTCCATGAGACCGAAAGTCATTTGTCCAGCAACTGCTCGGGGCACTCATGGATTGTCTGTGGGTGATGTAGCCAATAGAAATTCAACAGTGACTGGACTGTTTTGGTGAATAAGTTACTGTATTAATTATCCAACTGTTGGAGCATTTACAACATCCTCATCAGTAAGCTTGGAATCGAGTCAGGTAATATGCATCATTCAGTTGAATTTGCATAAGGGGATCAATGGAGATTTGGACCTAATGGTTGCTTACTGGATTGTACTGCAATGATCGTGACCTTCTGAGTCTCCGCAGTTCGATCAACACCTTAATGCGACGACATTGACTTCCTAAACCTCCTGCACGAAAATAAGAAAGTTACGACTTTGGTGCGCTCAAGACTGATTTTGGCTGGAAAATAAGCCTAGAGTGTTATCCAAAGAAACCTTAAAATGGTATTTCTACATGCTCTAAAAAGGCGTAATCAGTAGCTATGTCCCTAGAAGCTACTTAGAAAGTATGGCACTTTCGAGAATATCAGTGCTGTACATCTAGTATGACTATCATTCACATCCCAACGTCTGACTAGCAAACAATTAAGCCAACAGATTGATGAGAAAAAGATCTGGTGAGAGAGAGATAGGCTTACAAAATCTATTGCGCCCAAAATCCGGCCTATGCATCTCAAACCTATCTCATTTCACAGTAAGGCATGTCAATTGCACCTCCTATACGAGAGCCGCCTATCTTTTTCAGGCAGGCAGTGCTTGGAATAGAGTGTCTTAAAGAAAATCGGATATGGGTTCTATTTATTTGATTCCGTTAGATTTTGTATTCTATGTACCATTGGAAGCAATTGAGCTCCATACACGAGAGTAGCTAGGGCTTGTGACTCCACTCAAGGCGTATTTTACCCAAACAGTTATTCGTTGGCATGACAACGTTTGTGCATGCCTCATGGGCCTTCTTTTTTCTTATCACGATTTTTAGAATGCTAAAAAGTAGTCTGGTAGGATAGTTCCAGTTCAAAAAAAATTGGCCACCTCTGTTGCTCTAATGCATTAAGCTAAATTCTATGCATTACTATTTCACATTTTGAGAATCCGTTCCTTCACTACTTTAACAGGTAGTTGCTGCAGAAAGCGAAAGTGCACAGTAAATAAATAGAAATAGGCAACAAAATCAGGTCTGTCACACTAATGCAACAGCTTTCCGTCCCTCCGAATGCTGAGTTCATTCGTGATAGATGCGCATTTTAATGGATACATTTCCTCAGCATTTATAATCATTTTAAACTCCACTTCTACTCTTCAAAGTTGACATCGTGCGATCTCAAGCATGAAAAGGTGATGTGAGCCCTGAATGACATCATAATACGGCCTGTAGGACGTCAGCTTTGTCGCCTTTCTGTAACAGACTTACTTTGAAGGTAAAAGCAGAACTTCTCTCCTTCACCTTTCCGTGATACTCTTCATACTGACCAAAGTATTTAGAAAACGCAAGAGTTTTTGCACCAGACAACACGTCAAACTGACAGCTTCCATCAGGTACTAGTAATGAAATTCAGATTAGAATGCCAACATGAGAGAACAGGGAGGAAAATACTGCCTTACCCTAAGCCCCCTATTTTACCGGGATATTTACCCAAGCGAATTGCCCTTTCCCCATCCGCGTCCTTATTCCATCTCTCGTCCACGACGTTTTATGCTCAATTCACTTTTATTTTCAGTGTTGGTGGTCTGAAGATTCATATCGGTGCAGAAATCCTCGCCACAAAATCACAATCCAGTGGCATTAAACAGGGGTAGAGCTCTGGCCTTTTGATCCGATTGTAGAATTTACGAGGTTAACGACAAACGTAGGCTGCATATTATAAAATGATCGAATGTTGTAGTTTCATTACAGCATTGAAAATGCTGCGCATCACGCGTCGTCACAAGTCGTTTTTATTGTAGGGTGCTTGCTTTTCCATTTCTAAGTTCAGTACTATTGCTTGACCTAGCTGCCTTTTACAAGTAATGTTGACATGAACCCGGTAAAATTAGCGTGTAACCCGAGTATTTGCAATTAGAACACTCAATCACACCATATCGATACAAGCTGTTCTCTACTTCGCAATGCCTTAGCAGTTAGTGTTCAACAACTTTTCCTACAAAGCCGCCAATTGAGTCATCATGGGAGCTACATGCTATTAAAGAGTCCTTGTTTGGAAACCCCTGGTAGAAGGCACCTTCTCCTCCGAACTTTCTAATCTCTTCCTGAATAAAATGCTGACTTACTGCAAGAAAACGACAGATCGTACTTTTCTAATATCATAATGAATTACTTGAAATGGATTCCACCTCCTAGGCAAACAAGGTGTCTCATGTAGCATGAGAATGGTCAACAGAGTTTGGTGATTGGGTAATGGGTGGTGATCAAGACATACGATTAGAGAGAAGGGATGCGTTCCAGAGGTGGTTTTAACCAATTATGCCTCTGATTTGCAGGTAAGTTTAATGTGACCAGTTGTGCTTTCGTGCCATCGTTAGACGGTCAAAATTAAGGCAGGGAGACAATCTATTTGGATAAATGGCATTAAATAAGCCTTTAAAAGCGTAAAATCATGATTTATTGCCTACTCATTAAATCAGTTTTATTCATTCAATTGTGCAAGGATGTAAAGTTAGATGACCCCGATTGCTTAGGGATGGTAGCGCCTCTTCTCTTAAAGGAACTCCCTCAGTGAAACCGACGTAACAGTCTAAAACGCAAGATATCCATCCAATCTAGACAGGGAATTAAGCGCAGAATGCACGATTATGAATGTGAATGAGAAGACATTACATGCGGTGTAAGATGAAGGAGTCGGAGAAAAATTACAGAGGGCGAGTCACCACCGGGTCGCAAAATCACTCTCACATTCATTCACAATCGAATGTATCGTTTTCTGTGTGGTGCCTTAAGTCTCAACACTTCTGCAGGCAAATCTTCTTTCCACTTGCGCAGCAGGTCACACTCACAGATGCAGAAGTGACCTATTTCGATTCCCATCCAGGTGAAGGTTGCGACAGTGTGAAGAGCAACATTTGTGCGCTATCTCGACCAGATAGCCGACTGAGATGCAGCATCTCAAGGTTTCCCTGAAGTCGTGGAATGTGCCACTGGGATAGAAGAAGAGAGACCACTAACGTGGAGAATGGTTGACAGGCTATAAGCGTGGCTCGAAGGTCATGGTGTCAATGCACTGACGATATTGTGAAATAAGGAGTACAAAACCAGCAAATATCGTTTGGATCCAAATAGACAATTCAGAATTCGGTATCCACAGTGAAAGACGTGGGATAGAAAGCCTTACCCAAAGACAAAAGTTGGTTTAAGTTTACTGCTTTTACAAAATCCAGCTGCAGGCAAGGAGGCTGAAATTTGCTATTCTACCTTAAGACCGGATTGGGGCTTTCAAAGCATTCTAAGTCCCATCATTGAGCGTCAATAAGTGCAATCGGCTTTGCAGTTACTTGAAATGACATCTAGTCAGTTCTTAAAGAGCCTGGGTACCTGCTTTTCGTCTCGGCTAAGGGAGCGTCTTCTTCGTCTCCACCTGAATGGAAGGGAGAATGCTATCGTGTCCATTTAAAAGCACTCTCGACAGTGGAGTTGCACATGATTGAGAGAGAAGTAATTGCAGGTCTGTTGATTGTGGAACTGGCAACTGTTACCAACGCACGAAGCTCCATTCCTTGCTTTTCATTAGTCAGTTCGTCGAACAGATCAACAATGCATAGTGGAGCATCAATGAGGAGCAGATGTTAGTTCCATCCAATCACATTTCGGTGCGTCGCGAGATTCAAATTCAAGTTAGCCAATGGTGGACTTGAGAGAGCAGCATATGCGCTAAATCAGCCTTCACCCAATCATTACTTTAAGCTGCTCGGGAATTAATGCCGGTGAGTAAGTTCAAGTGAAAAGCGATAAACTCTTGCTTTATGGTATGAAATTTTCTTCTAAGTGGTTTTTATTGATTGGAATTATACTGATTGCTAATCTGACTTTATACGTAACCAAACAAATGAAGTACTAAGGATTTATGTCTCCTTTACGCTAGAATTCCGTCGTACTTCGTGTTATAAGCGATCTTTTGTGCATACTTAATTAGACAGAAGCCGCAAATATTTTCTCCTGCCTAGATTGTTTTGTTCTTCCTGACATCTCTTTGTCTTGCGCTCCAGTGTGACTAAAACATCTCATTTAGAGATCGGCTTAGTCAACACCGTTTTAACGCATGAGCCAAGAGCTCCACGTGTGCACAACTGCTCTCTCCATCATTAAAAGGATTTTCACTTCATTTAATAAAGTAATGCCAGGGCAACAAGGCTTGTAGGCTTTAAAAATTGCTTCAGAGGCACATTTACCCTATCAATCACAAAGGTGCGCCACAAAGCCTGCCAAAACGCCACTAGTGCTCGACAGCGCTATCCTGCGCCTTTTGTATGTGGATGGGTACACGCCCCATAGAAAATGGAGAACATGCGTGTTTATCTCATGCTGTTAGGGGAAGCCATTAACGCCGCGGTGGTTAGTCATTGTTCATTGTACTTGAAAACTCGTTTGGCAATTGGACTGACAAGATGGCTGATTCTGGTTAACTTAATTGCAACAATTCTTTGCTTTTCTATTAGAGAACCTTCTGGTATTTCCAGGTTCAAAAAAGGTGACTTACACTTACTTAACATTCTGTGAAATTATTTGTAAGATTTTTTGATGTTACCATTCACGAGCACCACTTACCCATTCATTGAGCAATCATGAGGATCTCAGTGGAATCTGATGATTCTTTTTTTTACAAATCCAGATTAAGTCATTTGCAATGGAGCCAAAGCCTCTGCCACTTCTAATATGTTGTTGTGGTTCATTGAGAGAAGGTACTTTAGTAAAACATGCCGTGGGTGCATGGCTCAAGAGGCAATTTGCTGTTGGGGATGTGATGACGCTTGGTGTTCACCAAGACTTGAATATCTACGCATGATTAGAACAGAGAGATACGCGTCACTATTTACAATGCACAATTTCATAGGTACCTTCCCTATTTGGAAAATGGCTATGGATTGTAGCGATGATAGTTTTGTATCTGTCCCACCCAATCTTGCTATACTTTAATTTGCTTCTTTTATCATTGCAGCTTTATGAGTGATCACTTTGACGACTCTGAAGATGGAATGAGATAACTTTATTGCCATACTGTCAACCCTGCGTGACGCTTTGAGTAGTGACCCACAGCTTCGGATTTGCGCATATGCTAATGCCTCGGTGTATCCAAAAGTGTTGCACCTTCTGTAGTTGGGACAGTGATTCATGCCAACAGGCATGCGGCACATCCACCGCAATCTTGATTGTTCGGCTCCCTACCTGTACCGCCTCGTCAGTTTGAGAATAGGCGGTTCGTTTCAACTCAGCCCATCCTTTTTGCCTCAAGCCCCGCCCATGCCATTACAAAGGGGAGGGTAGGGCCTGTCACGTGGACGGGCTATTTTTAATTGCGGCGTTCGTCTCTCCCATTGGCTCAAACCAAGAGAAGTGGACAGGACTCAATCCACAGTTGCAGCCTCCGCCAGGAAAGTGGCCAATCAATTCCAAATTCTACATTTTGATTCCTTTTTTTTCTGAAGAACCGATAAAGTTAATCCCACTGGCTTCTCTTCTAAAACTGTCTACTTGGTTACTTCATTTTAAATGAAAAAGCCGCATTTGTTGTGGCCTACAGGACTACTCACACCATAATTCCCTAAGTGAAAACATTCAAGCCCATTTAATTGCCCGCATCAGTAAAAGGATAGTACCCAGAGCGTATAATTTAACTAAATCCCGATGAGGAGGTTGGAGATTCAGCTGGGCACAGTGCCTTTTACCTCTCCTCTAAACGCAGCAAACAATATTCAAGGAATAGTTTGATATTGTCATTTTTTTCCAAAACTGACGCCCCCTCCCTCTCTTTTTGACATTATATACTCGTCCCACCAGAGTCGCATAGGGAAAGCAATCTCCGGAGTCAAGGAGTTTCGGGGTCAAAAATGGTTTTAGCCATCTCCAGATCAAGAGGGTTCTACACCGATTTTGGTAATAGGACCCAAAACAATCTGTTGTGTTACAAAACTCAGTGCATAAAAATGTACAAGACAAATATTTAAAAATGACATAGCTATTGAATTTAGTGATCACGTACTCTATAATGTGTTTAATTCAACATACATAGATCAAGTAAAAAGTTAATGTACAAAAAAATGTGAAAAGTTTCATCTCCCGGGATAACAATAACTGGGGAATTACTCCACGATTAGAGTTTCAGTAGGCACCCTTCGATAGCACAATGATTGCCCGTGGTAGAGGGTTCTGAAATCCGTCTCAGTTAGTCCAACTGCATCAAGTGCCACCTTCAAATCAGCTTTTGGTTGCATGTAGGGCTGCGAAAGAATGAGATTGCATAACTCCATACTGAGGGGAGTCAGTAGTATGCAGTACTAGAACCATAAGTGCATTTTTTGGAGGCTCGAAAATTAATTACAAGCATAGTCTGTATCACTGTTAAAGAATGCCGTGAATTAGAACCACAAAAAGATCACAATGTGATTTGGAATATACGTGCACGAGTCGGTTTCGAATTGCACAACGACATGAAAGGAGAGACTCTCCACACACTTGAGGCTGTCACAACAAGTGAAGGTCCATCACAAAAGATTGATGTCACAGTAATCTGATGTGTATTAGGCCACTGAGAGAATTACTCTGATCACATCAACTGCTTCTTCACCTGAGAGTGGGTTTCAAGCGCACTCTTGGTCCAAATTACAGTGTTTCCAGTTGCAAAAGTTGACAGAGCATTCATGCAACAGAAATCTCTTGCCACCTCTTATAGATTTTGACAGGATATTGCTCCTCACTTTCGGAGTCGGATCAGGAGAAATACATCAAAGTGGAATCCGAAGTTACTAACGCATTCTACCCAAGTGGATTTATGGAGCAATTGAACTTGTGGGTTAAAAGGAACACCCGTGCAGGCTGGAAGGCAAACAACCATTATGTTCAATATATTTACGATTTGTATCGAACGCGAAAAGGAGATGGTATAAGTTAAAGCGTATAAAGGGTCAAGTAGAATTGTTTTGGCCATCACATTTATGCGCAAGTTTTGACGCAACTCGGTGTCAAAGTAACTTGCCAACTGAGCAGAATCAGAAGTGTGCATTAATAAAGATGAAGTCCGGTCAGACCCCCATTATGAGAGACAGAGCCTATACAGTTGTCTTACTAATCCCCCGTCGTAATACTTCTAAGTCAGCTTGGAACTTTAAATTCTACAGGTCTGACGTAAAAGGGGATGCCGCTTTGGCGGAGTTAAACACTGTAGTAAGAAGCAAGTTTGTCCTGTTACGACTTGTAACACCCGGCACACACGTCGTGCTTGGGTCAGTCTGCACACCGTTGCTCACTATAACAGGCAAGAGGGACACTGCACACTTGTATGCAATGGGGTGTAATCGCTAACAAAGTCGGCTCTCAAAGAAATGTGAGAGCTTATATCCACACAGTTTTTGTACTGATGGAATGCTTAGCGACTTAAAAGTAGCTGGGTTGGGAGGAAATTTCAAAGACAGACAGTCGTGCATTCTTGAGTGTCGATCTTGAACCCACACAGAAGTCATTCAGCAACGCGAACGGTCTGTAGTGGAGGCATAACCTGCCGTAAGAGAAAATTTCACAAGAAACCATTCCTTCTGTAGTAATGATGACCACTTGCAAGTTTGAAGTGGGTGTGCACTGAGACAGGCACATGGATGCAACAGAATATTGTTGCCAATAGACAAATTTCCTATTCCTGTAGAGCTATTCTTCCCTGTCACAACCTCAAAATTCTAGATCGAGTCAAGCGCATCTTGCGGTAATAATTTGCTTGTTTGGACTGCCCGTTTTGGTGACTTGTTGGCCATTTTGTGCCAGCCAGTTGGTTGGCCTCCGGGGCGTGCCAGCAGCCTCCAATCCCTCTATTTCCGGAATGTATGTATTCTGCCCTAGTACTATGCCTTTTTTTACCTTAAAGAAGACTCGGGACGCTACACTTGCACAGATGTAGAATAGTAATTACTTCAAGGTTTTCTGTAAGTAAGAAATACACAATTTGTGAAGCAAAAAGCGCCTCAAGCAAGCGAGAGCTTAACTTAAAAGCAAATGAGTGTGACCAATAAAGGGAACAAAAAGGAGTAGATTTTAAGGAGCTCACCTCCCGGCCAATGTGAAAGGTGCCCCAATGCACGCCGACAGAATGAGTGGCACAAATGTCGCGGTGGATTTGTACAGCCTCCTGTGGGTTCACGTGTTGAGAGCGCATCAAATTGCTAAAAAGGCAACGCAAAAGCGTTGTATTCCAACTTGGATCATTTAACCTCACTCTATGCTGCAGATCCTAGATCAGTCGAATTCAAGATCCCCTTGTCGTTTAAAGATCAGATTTTCTTTCATCATTCTACCTAAAAGTGACATAAGACAACCCAAAATGCCTACCTAAACCATCCCAATTCCAGTCCTCACTGCAAAAACGATAAAATGTAGGAGCTTCCATGTCATTGTCAATTGAATGGCAAAGCCTTATTAGTAGTCCAATAAAAGGCAGCACAAAAATACCTCAACTGACTACTTTGGGTTGAATATATAGCGAATTCAACAAACAGAGGGGAGGAAAAATTGTGCATGCGAACCAAAAATTTCATCAAACATTTGCTTTGGCCAATTTAATCGAATTTTCCTATTCACTGAACAAAGAAATTGAAAAATTAAGCACAGGCGTAAAATCGTGCCTCCTAGAACCAAAGAATCAAAGAGAGTCGACTCCAACTTAGTGAAATGCAGTTTCATCTCTATGTTATAGCTGATTATTGTGATTGACTTTTAATTGCAATGTAAGATTTCAAGAAGTATTAAAGGACTGTGAAAACCATTATTAAATCCTTAAAATAAAAAGGGGATCGGGACATCATTTAGCCAAGGGAAATCACTTAACAAGACCTTTGATACCGATTATAGTTATTAAATCCTACAACAGACATCTGTTAACCATGTTTGCAGACCTTCTAATGCATTTTTACAATTGGCATAACCTGATGTGCGAGAGATAATATCAAGGGGTAAAACAGGGAAAATGCACACTATCATGATTATTTCTTACTTACCGCGGCGTGTAGGCTCCAATGGGAATGGCAGCAACATCGATAGGACCATATCTCTCCCCAATGTCCCGGAAGGCCTCACAGTATCCCGTGTCACCAGCAAACAAAGCTCGATGCGATGGACCAATGAAAGTCCAGCTGCCCCAAAGGCTCTGAATTTAAAGTAGCATAAATTATTAATTAACTCCATTAGACTCAATTTTGACCCTCTTAACTAACCCTATCGTTATCAAAGAAGATATTACGACCCGACCAGTGCTGCGCAGGCGTAAAGATAAGTCGTACTCCACTGTCACCAATAGTCCTCTCCTCCCACCACACCGCCTCCCATATACGTGGACGACGCCTTCCCTTTCCGCGGTTAATCGTAGAGGCGATTAGATTTGCGCAGCCGGTGGGGATGCACCAAATAATATCTGGAAAGCATTGACTTAACTTCCTCACAGTCGGCAGGTCCAAATGGTCAAAATGGTTATGCGAAATGACCACAGCATGGATTCGGGGCAGATCCTCAACCTTTTATGGGGGGAAAATAAGCCCTTCAGGGAAAAGCTTTACCTGGCAGGGCATAGGGCGATAGCGTTTGGGTCCGATAACAACGCAACGTGAGCTGAAAATGGGGTCGCAGAGGATGTTGGCCCCATCCAGGTGAAAGAGGACAGAGGCATGGCCAAGCCAAGTAAGACGTACTCCACAGTCAGATTTAAGGTCAACGAAGGGAGGACCAAAGACAGGCTTGACCAATGGGAGATTTATATCCAGCTCCGCGTTGCTAGGAGAGGGCCAGACTTCTTCTGAGGGTTTATTGGTAAGAAGGTAGTAGGCCGCCTTCATCCGTTTCTCCGTCCATGAATCCCATGGGTTGGCATATCGACCCCACCAATTATGCTTAATTGCAATTGCTTTTTTTTCAGTATTCATGAGCGATTGTTGGTTAACACGTATTAACATGCACCTTAGAAGCTGTAAAGTGGATAAGAAGCCAACAATTATTCACGAGCTTGAATAAAAGCGCAAGCTACTGACAGAATAATAGGCATTCTCTGAGTATTTAAAAGTCCAAGACTAATCATAAGCAAATCACGGTTTTGATTTCCTTTTTTCGAAAAAACAGGCCTGATGTTATAATAGGAGGTACGCACAAATTATTCAAAACCATATCAATATTGACAAACATTTTTAAGCAATCAATTCCTCAACAGGTAAATTACGTAGATGTTACGACCATGGGTTCAGGCTATAACAAAAGAGACTTAAAAGATGTAGTGATTTTAGCTTTGCAAAAAATATGACCAAAGCTGCCATAACTTTGCTTTAATAAATAATAAAAGCATCTGTTATACATGTTGTGTGAGATCGACGCATGTAAGCGTTACTTTTACAAAGTAAATTGTGTATTTTATCTCCATAATGAGCTCAGGTAATCAAAACGGGCCAAAACCCAGCAATCAAATTCAACAAGGCGACGAAATGCACAGAACCTTGATTGTAATAAAGATAAAATAAGGTCCAATCAATAGTGGCCTGGCAAAATCCTATCAAGACACATTTGAATGCAGTACGAAATCAACCTACAAGTTTAAGGGATCGACCTTGCCATTAATTTTGGGTCAATCCGAGGGAGTCCACATCAAAACTGCAAAACAAGATTTTTATGCCTATAAAACCCACGTAAAAGTTCAAAAACCTATCATCACAAATTCGCGTAATGAAAAAAATGGGAAAGGATGTCAGAAAATTAGTGGTTACAAAACATTAAGATTTTAAAATGATCATATGCTTCGTATATTTTCAAGAGGATTTGTAGCAATCCCACCACTAATTTTTTGGCCAATTTTTTCTCTTATAGTGCCATTTTAGGGTTTTGCAACAAATTTAGTGGTGCAGAAAGGTTATTTAGCATATAGTGAATATACAATAGGATCCCGTGGAGATCGTCTAGTCTTTTGCGGAACTGCAGTCAGGCATACTGGTGTTAATGCTTCAATGCCCTGAGACTCAACAGAAGACAAAATGCACAATACTTGCTTTGCATACATACATATTCTGCACACAGCAAGGTCTGATACTACTGACTTGGCCTGGATACCAGCTTACTCAGCAGAGATGTAGTAGCGGAGTCCAGAAGAATTTATATTTAGCATATAGAAGGTCCAGATTGTAGCGTCCCGAGGCTCCCCTTAAGGTAAAAGAAGGCGCAGTACTAGGGCAGAATATGTTCCGGGAACAGAGGGCTTGGGGGCTGTTGGTACGGCTCGGAGGCCGACCAACCGGCTAGAACAAGATGGCCACCCAAGTTCGAACAAGCAAAGTATTACACGGATGCCTAGTTAATTGGCAGTCGCTTGACGATTTCGTAACACTAATGGATAAAATCGAAAACGCCGCAGTACATGAGCAGTTAGCTATGCTGTTAGAATATAACGAAATGCCGCTGCATTCTCGTTCCAAAAATTTTTAATAATTTTTTGTTGCTAACAATATGGTAACCTGGATGATCTGAATTAAATTGCTTACTAGTCACAGAAGGTTCCATTTTGTGCGCAACATGTTATACCATTTCCTTCCTTACATCGAACAGTTTGGAGCCACCTAGTTTCTTATTCTGTGACCTTAGGTTGTGCAGCCACAGATACTGTGTACTCGTATTGCGTCCATCATTCTGTCTCGCCACCTCGAAGTCTTAATTCAAGTGCCCTCACCAACTTCGTCAAACTCACTCATGGTTAACCGCTTAACACGAACTGCCACCAGTTTAGGAGCCGTGTGCAAATTCCAGAGCTATGCCAAAAAATCTAAATGATGAGGTTGAGAATTTCTTTGCTGTATGTGACTACTTTAATATTACTGATAGCCTCTATAGGAAGTTGACGCTATCACGTTTAATGATGTTAAAGATCAAGAAACCGGTAAACTTGCTATCCGCTTGCCTTGTTCAAAAGTCACTAATTTTTTAATGAAGTTGGGTGCATTTTTTTCCTTACTTGTGTAGTGCAATTCCATTTGATTATATATATCCCTGAAAAATAGCTGTAATCACATAAACGGTTTGATGTCTGCGCAAATGTTACTTGGTCCCCTGTCACACACTCATAGAAGACTGTGAATACTTTAATTATAGCTCCAAGAACCAATTGGATCGTCCAAGTTGACTCAAAATCCAATCTACCCTTTTATCATAACTTTGTAACTAAAGAAACAACTTGGAACATTCCAGATGAATACCAGTCCTACCTTGACGAATATAAGACCTATCTTCAGCACAAAAATAACCAATTGGACCTGAAAAAAGCAGAAGAGAAAGAAGCTCCGGTGCTTATATTACCTGAAGGAAATGCCAGAAAGCGGCGTCGCATCAAACGCGCCTTCATGCGTGCAAATGCAGGGAAAACGAATCTTTCAGATGCACCTGTGGAATTCCTTTCGGAGTATATCGCCTATAGCGACTCTTCTTCAGAAGATGAGTCCTCAGATTCGAAAAGGTCGTCACAAGCAGCGGCCGTCAATGAACCTATGGAAGTGATACCGCAAACTCCGGAATCGTCGACGGCTTTCATCGGTCCCCAACTGCCTTTATCACCACCGAAGTGGGAACCCACATCTTTGAATCCAGATGAATTAAGTAAACTACTCTTTGACAGGTTCTCCACCTTTCATCCGGAATGCGATAAGCTTCCGCGTCTTCAGGTTGCATATATCCAATTCATTGTGAGTTTGCATTAACTACTCTATCCCTACTTTTAACTTCTAGGAGCATAAAGCAGTTGGATCTAAATTTTTAGACACGATTTGAAGATTGGAAGGCTGGATGTCTTTCGGATGCGCGCTATAAAGAGAAGTTGGAAGAAGTGAGCAATTTTCTCTGCGAATATGAACAGCATGTGCAGTTTGAAGCAGTGGATGAATGTCCACCCACCAGGACGCGTCCGCCTCCAACATATCAGGGCGAATCTGCCACACTTAATCAAACAGAGGAGGTACTCATTACTTTAGCCACTGTTCTGACGTCTATATTGTTTTTCAGAATAGTAGGGAAACCAAATCTCTCGGAGTGAGCGAAAATAGATCTGAATCTAACGACTCAAACTCGTTGCAACGTCCTGGGGTAAAATGGGACGAAGTTCTAGCTCCGTTCTTTCATTCTAGAATGATGCCCAGATGGTACGGTGTGATATAAGTGCCGACAACGATTTGGCAGTACACTCGCAAGGGATAAAACCACTGCAAAGGTTTCCGCTAAAGGTAAAAGGTCCTACATCCATTTTAACATTTAATTTCAACGCAGGACATAGGCTCAGACATTTTGACAGCGGATAAAGGTGTATCCAAGTCGCCAGAAAAGTGGAGTGAGGCGCAAGAAGACTTGTAATTTGCTTTGTGTTTATTCAAGTTTTTACTGAAATTGCATTTTCATATGAAATACTTCAATTCTTTGTTTTTGAAGGCGAGATTGATCACTAACAACATTTATACCACAAGTGCTTCAACGAGGCGGACACTTTAACTGTGTTAGATTGGTATAGCATCAGTACTGGCCAGAGTGACTTTAACTCTTTCTTACCAATTAAGTTCATCACTCAAATAGATAATGCCATTTAAAAGTGAAATTGAGTAAAAATAGTATTGTAAATACAAATTCGAGCTTTATACACAACTGCCGCTTGTGGCGCTTACGCCACGAAGCGACTTCAAAAGGGAACAGTCTCAGTTTGCGTACCGAGCTAAGTGATTGGGTCCAATTTTCGATTGAATCCGCCACGGCGATTCATGTACTGCCGGTACTTGCGTTTCTTCTGTATATTTGCGACATAAACGTTGTTGCCTCTCACATGCTTTCCCTTAGTTGAATCAAAACTGAAGAAACCCAGCGTTTTCATCATTTCCAATTCTCCTTCTGTTTGTGGGGCCTTTGCTATATTGGGTAGATTAAAACCTACTCGAACTCACTTTCTTTGCCTTCAGCTGCCGCATCGTTTGAACTACATATACGGATAAGCAACTGAGTCGTAACGCTTACACATTTTCAACCTGATCAGGAGTTCGTGATCGACTATCCCTCCATGATCTCCCGGTTTTCAACTCCTTTCCACGGTGATCATCTGAAGAATGCCCGTGTCTACGTTCTTTTCTCTTTTCGGGAGTGTGATCCCGTCTGTAACGATCACCGTCCTTGTATGTATCTCGATCTCGCCTCCGTCTGTCTGACTCTCGGTCATGTCTTTCCCTGTACCTCTCACGGGACCGCGATCTAGAGCGTCGCCGTCCTTCAAATTGATGAAGATTTGATTTACACAAACTTACGGGACAGAGGACTACGTGACCGATCTCGAGGCATTTCTAGCCAATAAACACGATGACTCGCAAAAGCGATCAATCCGCCTTCACTGCCTATGAGCTTAAACAAGTTTCAGGGTGACGGTATGGCAGGCACATTTGGGGGATAGGCGAGTGAATCAGTGAAGGCATGGATCTGGAGGTTCAGTCGGGGGTGGGGTCTTCTTCAATGATTCAACTCTTGTGTTGGGCAATTTAAAAAGTCATTGAAAAGGCTAAGGCTTTAAAAAATTTTGCTGATTTGCAAACAAGTCAGGACTAAATGCTTTCGCTTTAAGTATGTCCAAAGTGATTAAATAGGGCACATTTGCCGCAATTATTTTAGTCTTTTTAATTCAAAGAAATCATGTCTGCAGTTGTACTCGCTTTCCGACTAATTACCAACTTGTTTTGCAAACATAGACCTGGATCTGGAACGAATTGTGCACTCACCAGGAATATCTTTGAATAATATGGCAATCGAGAAGAAAATATATGCTGAATCTAAGCAACTAATTTACAGCTGCCTGCGTAATTCTTATGCGCGCAAATTTTTTTAGGAATTAGCACAGCATTGCGCTGCTCATAAATTTTAGGCTCCTTTTTGTTGTACGTATGGTTTAACATGCTTGCCTGCTTTGGAGGTGTTCTTTTTAGTCATACTTGATTACCAATGCTAACAATTGTTATTGATGTCCACACCGCATGGTCACAGCTCGACCTTGAGGACAGCCACCACAACTTTGGAATTACCGTCGTGATGTGGCCCTTCTCTTCATCGCCGTAATCTCGATAAAATGACTTGATGGTTTAGGTCTTCTGAAGTTGCCGCTTATGTACAAAAAGAGATACAGTCTGCCCACGTTGTGTTATTTGTTAAAAGTTATTGTCCCTATTGCCTCAAGGCGATTGATATCTTGAAATCCTACATAGGAGATTCATTTACATCCAGCGATTTGCATATCGTTGATATTGGAGCGCGTGCTGATTGTGCTAAGGTTCAGGATTACTTAGAATCCATTACCGGGGCCAGAAGTGTAAGCATGTCTTGAACCATGTTTTATTTGTCATCTTAGGTGCCTAGAATTTTTATAGGAAGGAAGTTCATCGGTGGGTGCAGTGATTTGGAACAGCTCCATAGAAGGAAGCTACTTGCCGAACTTTTAGCCCGGAAGTAAATATCGTGACCTTCGATTAACACTATTACTTTCAATAGTTCTTAATACATTTCTCTACGTGAAACTAGTTGAATGCATTGTATTCTGTAGTTAGATATAGTGGGTTGGTTATTTTCCATTTGAACTAAAACAGAAGAAGCGTTCGAAAACTGCTCCACCTAATCGGACACGCAGGTGCATTGACCATTTTCAAATGGTAAAATTACTCCGTTTAGGACTGATGACTTCTGTCAAATTTTCCCTTTTCGATGTGTTATTTACGAGGTAACTCGATAGTAGTTATGATCTTTGTTTCGTTTACCAACAGAATGCGTCACCTTGGCTGGAAGATAACTAGCTCCTAAATTCACTCGCCTCTGCCCTTAATTGCATCTTCGCAGATCTACCCATTTATTTTGTTATATGACTGTTCATTACTGCTCTAAGCAAGGCGTTTCCAAGGTTACCGCGCAGTAGATTGACTTAGTGGCTCATGAGACTGGATACTTCTGTCGACTTGTCGGTGCGTTTGGTTCCAGTTGCGTATTCGATGTCATAGATTGCGCGACAGGAGGCATTTTAACCCCACGCAGTTCGATGTGACGTCCTTCGACACCGAAGTTTAGTTATGCTTTTAAGGATCTCTCGAGTCTTAATTGGTTTTATTTCACTTAACTTGTGACCCTGATTTGGATAGGGTTGGTAGGTTTCCAGATTTTAAAAAAGAATTGGGCCGGCCTCAAGCTACTTTACCTTGCATTGGACCACATCCTTGATTGAAGAAGAGCTGTTCAGCCTCATGATTTATACTGCGCGGTGATAATCGTCGTTTTCAAGGTACACCTTGCTGTGGCCGGTGCCTGGTACCTTTATGGGAGATCTTGAGTTCTCAGGCTACGTCTGGATTGCCTTATTTTAGTCCCTCTTGAGATGATAGACCGGCGGCCTAAATTCTCAAAGAAGTCCACTATTTGATCACCCATTTACCCCTCAGATAGAAGTGCGCTTGTTCTTGAGATGTAAGTATTGGTTATGCTCTGTGGATCTACTAGACTCGTATCATTTTCCACCCATTCATTAATACGTCATTGTCTCATTCAGCTTATTTTGATGATGTTTTAAGTTCCCATGATTACGAAGATTGCTATTGGAAAGTACAAATTCGCACTGACCGAGGTTGTGGTTGTAAGGGTGCAAAACAACTTCCTTCCTGTACTTCGGGTTCAAGGTTATGTTGGGTAGGAGATAGTGCTTCAAATGTAGTGTATGCTGCAAGTGTCACAGTGAAAGATTCGTGTTCCCACTTGAATTTTTGTTTGCAGATTCCTGAAATTCTTAGGATGGATTTTTGGTAATTCAAGTAGCCACGCTTCGTCATTCCACAGAGGGTGATGCAAAAAGGTCGAGAACACTTTAACAGAAGGATGTTAAATACCAGTGAGGTACGTGTACCTTATTGTTGATTTATTCTCATCTACGTCAAAATAAGACCCTCCATCACTCTCAACAGTGGATCATGTTATTTTGTGCCTATATTGGTCAAAAATGTCTATAGTGGTATCTCGGGTTGCTGAGAGGCGTAGGTAATTAGAAGGGCTTGGCTTGAGGTCGTCGAACTTCTGACTCCATCACGTCGAACGCAAATTCCCCCAAAACTTTAAGGTCGTGCTCTCACCCAGGCATTGGAAACATTAAGGATACAGAATTAAAAACATACCGCTAAACTTTATTTAACCTCTTAGATCCCGATTTTTCTGCGCAAAAATCTGGTTCGGGTGCCCTGAAGTGTTTAACATTATACTGATGCGTTGTGAATACGTATTTGAAAGTCCTGGCGTGACGGTAGACACAGTATGCACTTCACGAAGACGCTTGTAAGTTTGGAACCGCGTCTAGAGCTTGAAGCGGCAAAAGAAGGTACATTAGGTGAATCGGAGTTCCGGTGAACAGCTTGTAAATAATGTAGTGTCTGAAAAGCCACTTTGTAAACAAGTCAAATTAATTTAGCCACTTCGCTAAGTACCGTCGGTTCCAGACAAGGATGAACACAATGCTTCTTTTGATTTTTCTTACCGTTTCCAACCCGTTAATCCTTCTGCTTGGATTACACGTCCTTCATCAAGGCATCGCTAAGGGAATGCAACTCCAGTTTTCGAAACGATGAGGGAAATGGGCTCTTGGCGAGTTGAAATGGAAAGGGAAGAATTGCAGAGTACCTCAGTGCTGAATGTCGGGGAGGGGCGGGGGCCTCTTGGAACATCACGTAGTTCTCCTTCGAGTGGGTGAAATTTGGCTATTGTCATTATTCCACTCACTGTCTCTACGATGCATCACCGCCTTTGTTCAAAATGGAAACTCCAAAGAGTTTTGACCCTCACTAGGACCATGCTAGATTTGGGGAAAGGTTGTGTTGACCTACTAAAGAAAAATCGCCTCATTTGTTATGAATGTGCCACAAGAAGTTGGAAAATAGGGGTAATGTTTTATTACCTGAAATACACATTCCTGAACGCAAAATGATCGCAGTGTTCCTTTATTTTTTTCGCACTGGCAAATGTACTTAAAGACTGTTAAGGAACCCCAATTCTAAGTGCCCTATATCTAAGCAATGGAAGCACTAGGGATGTCACGGGAGCTGAAACTGGTTTTTGAACATGATACTCGGACAGAATGTACACATTCGACGTACAAAAAGATCTTGGGGGCTACTGGCACGGCTCAGGTCACCCAGCAGAGGTGCAGCGACGTAGTCTTCGAGTTGACCAAGAATCAAGCGAACAATTAAAGCATTACACCAGGTTACCTTACAAAAGCGTTTATTATGAAGCCTTGACTAGGTTGTCTCACCAAAAGAATGCGATGCATTGCTCCGACCTACTTAGATAAAGCAGCTCTCCCAACGGTCTACACGCGATCATGCCATTACACTTAGACTCTTTTTTTTTTTATTCAAACTAAGTCTCACACACTTCAATAGCCTTAGGAAGGCCAAATAGGGAGAAGGGGAGTTGGGATGGATCCGTGTTAGACACCCACATCTTCTTGGACATATGTCTCATGGCGGTTGAATTTTGCGGAGCAAAGGTAGTGTCGGGTTCGCTTGAGTGAAGCAAAGGGACAGATCACGAATTCGTAGAAGGCACACGCTACCACGGTTCCCAGTACTGGACCGACAACGTAAATCTAAAAAAGGCAGGATTAAGTGAAACCTCAATGGCACTCAATCACCACCGCACTGCCACCAATTTTCATTGAATTCTTATCTATTTAAGTTGATTAGCATTAAATCCATCTCAAGCAATCTGTTAAAAGAGCACGATTTGAAGGGATTGGTGGCCATCCCTTGTTTATTTTCCTTGAGATGTCTTTCGGAATGGTGGTAGCAGGGCACCTTCTACAGAAGATGGCGTGCATATTTGCGAGCTCGAGGGTACCACTACATTCGGGCTGATCAAAAAAGTGCTTGAGCTACCTTTAAAAGCTCCAAAGCAAGAGATAGGACTTTGATGAATGGGGACTAGGCTCATTCCATGGGGGAATTGGCACAGTGACTTGGCTCCACTCAGTAAGCCCTGAATGGACTGACTAAGGAGGGAGCGGTTGGCACCACGAAACGACATTTGTGTTTAGAGATCATCTGAGCTTCCAACATTCTAGTCTTTCATGAATACAAGTTTTGTGTATTTCTCGGTATTGTAGAACTCTAAGGGACTATTTATTGTGTCTGCTATATTAAGACTAATGAGGTTGAATCACTCACCCATTGTCGATCAAAGTTGTTCTGGATGATAGCAGCAGCTAGGCTTCTAGTGGGGTTCATACTGGCTCCGGACACAGGTAACTAAGGCGTACAAAATCAACCAATTAGTGGTGACAAGCATCAGAGGAATTTGACCCAACTATTTGTCAAAGGCACTTTTTAACTTATTTTCGGTTTACGTGTTCCATTCCATCTGACAGGCATCGTCAACGCAAACGGACTTTTTGGTGAACTTTAAATGGTTCTCGTGAGATGCTATGATGAAACCTTTGTGTATGGCTTCAGGCTGCATGCATTTTGCTTCACAAAGCATCTGAGGGATGTGAACTTCACCAGCCAGGTCAATTGAGAATATGGTTTGGCATCATCCGTAGGGTGGTATCTTATCAACACCAATAACGTTCATATTGTTAAATTTGTGGATCTTAGACAAGAACTTAGTCTATGAAGTCGTGCGTAACGAGAAAAAGTCGTCTATCCGCAAAATAAACTTCAGTACGGGCATGTTTACAAGTTATATAACGTGTACTACTTGTTGCTTGACTGGCACAGTAAATTTGGAGGAGGCTTCACTGTGCGTGCTTCGAATACTCCAGAAAATTTGTGACTTTGATCAAAATTTATGGACAAGAAAAGATTTAGAGTCCACGCCTGCCTCTTGATCCTATCACAGGGGAACATTT